>JARQZK010000136.1:0-2500 GCA_030704885.1 Cynegetis impunctata
TTTACAAATCTTGAAAAACTAATCTTCAACTTTGATTTTAATCAACTACATTCACGATCAAATTCAAAACTAACAAATAATAAAAAAAAATAACTATATATTTGAATGGAGGAGAATGAAATTGGTAAAATTCATAATTTATATAAATAGCATGTGTAGGAAAATTTCACACATCCCGTCATAAATTTGGAAAAATTCACTACAAATTTTAGTTATTACGAAAAAAATATATTTACTTTCACCATAGGTACTTTATCACCAAGAAGCCCCTGTACGTTTATTGTTGAATCAATATTTTTCCGAACACTGGATTGATAGGGGTGGTTCCATTGAATGGCCTTCAAGATCACCGGAGTTAATACCATTGAACTTCTTATGGGGTCATTTATAAAACGAAACCTTCCTCTTCAGAAGATCTTGGCCACCAAATAGTAGCAGCGTGTGGTGAAACACCACATGAAATGCTACAAAATATTAAGGAAAATGTTTAATCAAGATTTGATTACTGTTTTGAAGTCGATGGCTTACAATTTGAACATCTAATTAATTTGAATTTTATTGATAACTTTCACTTCCGATTTATATTACCGACACTTCTGACAGGTTTTTACATTAATTTCAAGGCATAACAAGAAAAAACATGTTTTAAGGAAAATTGAAATCCTTTTGAAATGTGCCACTTGAACCTTCAAGCAATTAAGGAAACGAGATGTTTCCGTCAAAATCAAGAACGACCTGCCTCTGGGTGATCTAGAGTGGACTGCTTTAAATGCGCCACTCTGTATATATATATATATATATATATATATATATATATATACATATATATATATATATATATATATATATATATATATATATATATATATATATATATATATATATATATATATATATATATATATATATATTTATGTTTGAAATTGTGGTTTGAACGTGTTCGTGAATATTGTCCTCCTGAACGGCTCAACCCAATTTCGATTTTGCGACAAAATTCTATTTATATGTTTTTTCGATTTCATATATAAAAATATACAACCTAATTTTCAGCCCTCAAGCCTCTCAGTGCAACTGTTGTTATTTTATTCTATGTGAAAATCGTTCAACCCAGAGTTTCATTTCTCAAACATGTATGTATGTATGTATATACCTATATACCTATATATATATATATATATATATATATATATATATATATATATATCTATATCTATTTATATATATATATATATATCTATATGAGTATATATATATATATATATATATATACAAGGTGGTCCAAATAGTTGTTACATTTTTGAAATCAAATTTTTTAAAAATAAGCTGATTGGTTGTGACAAATTTATTTTTAAAACTTACAATTCTTGGAAATTTATGTTTTAAAAATTACGTTGTCTAAATGTGCCCCATTTCTGTCTTGGCACTCTTGAAGCCGACCTCTAAAATTTTCCATAATGCTGCGGCAAGTGTCTGCAGTTATGGCTTCGATTTCTTGTCGAATATTGTTCTTTAGATCTTCCAGGATGGTGGGTTGGTTGCGGTACACTTGACTTTTAAGATATCCCCATAAAAAAAATCACAGGGCGTCAGGTCCGGGCTCCGGTGGGCCACTGAATGTCTCCTTTTCGAGAAATCAATTTTCCTGGATAAAGCGCTCGAACGACGGACAAAGAGAGATTCGAAGTGTGACAGGTGGCTCCGTCCTGTTGGAACCGAGTGTCACGAGTGTATCCTTCAAATTCTTGAAGAGCGGGAGTAAAAAAGGTTTGAAGCATGTCGACATAATGCTGCGAATTGATCGTAACTGCGCGGCCTTGGTGGTCTTCAAAAAAAAAAGGCCGATTATTCTGGATCTCGGCATTGCAATCCAGACTGTGACCTTTGGGCTATGCAGAGATGTTTTTTCTTAGAGTTTTCCTCACACCATAGCGACAATTTTGAGTATTGACATGGCCATTCAGGTGGAAATGAACCTCATCGGAGAATAAGATGTTGTCGACTTCTGAAAATCTATTCATTAATTCGTTAGCGAATAAAGGTCTATCAGCAGGGTCCCTCGGCTTCAATTCTTGCACTAACTGAATCTTGTAGGGGTGCATGTGTAAATCTTTGTGAAGGATGCGAAGCACCGACGATCTCGAGACATCAAATGCTGCTGAGCGCTTTCGTGTCGATAAGTTCGGTTGTCGGCGCAGAGGCACTCTCACTCTTTCAATGTTTTCAGTGGTTCTCGCTGACATTTGACGACCAGAGACGCGTTTATTTAACGTTGAACTAGTTTCCTCAAACTTGCGAACCCATTTCGTAATCAACGGAAGGCTTGGACATTGCTGAACATCGTGCAAATTGCAATGTTGTCGAAATCTACGGCGAGCAATAGTGGCAGAATTGTTGTTGCGGTAATACTCGCATACACAAAACGAGCGCTCCTCTCCCGTGTAGCACTTCATCATGGTTAATAAATTTCCCTGAGCCAAACTATAGTTTGAGTCCGACCGCA
>JARQZK010000136.1:7500-157500 GCA_030704885.1 Cynegetis impunctata
TAGTGACGCAGCTATGCCACTCGCTCGGTTTTTTAATATGGTGACTAAATGTCACAGAATACTCCGATACTCTGTGCCCGTAATACCTTCCTTTCTGAACGTTGTCGAGTTGGTCGACATGCAGGATTCATTATAGTGATTTCCTGAAACTCAAAGTTGGCAACCCTGTTCACGAAAGTTATTTAGATGAATAGAGATAAGATGGAATCCTGATCCATAATTTTTTTATTGTAAATGGAATGTTTCGAGTCTGATTATTACACTCTAATACAAATTAATAGCATTCACAAAAGTTGGCGTCTATTCCTGAACGTATCACATAAGAAAGTACTCGGTAAGACAAATATTTTATTTCTTATTTATTAATTTTCATTTTGCGTTGAACATTTTTCATTGCAATCAATAACTTCAAGGCATTCGAGAAAATTACTGAAAACATAGAAGGATATTGCGCCTTGTGCGTAATATCGAAATTTGATCTTAATATACCTACACAATAAAAACATTAGACGAAAACAATGAGTTCATTACACGAAAAATTGTATAGTTTTTGTAAAAAAATGTTCTATATCTTTTTAAATGAAATGAGAAAATGAAATGTATAACTATAAACTAATATAAAGGTTCGTAAACAGTTGTCAGAGTCAACTTCAGCTTCTACTAAAGCTTTAAAGATTCATAGATGGAAAAATGGAACCAATCAAAAAATAAAGAATCATATTTGTACAAAAATTTTTAGTATATGAGGTAAGACGTTGCCGAGGCTTCTTTGACCAATATTGGTCGAATAGAAAGGTACATACCTTATTCATCGATAACAAAAAAAAGCAAGATTTGACGGCATCTAAAATTGAATCTTTGATTTCCCTAAAATCACACAATGTATATATACAAAACGATATTCGATCCAAAAAAATGCCATAAAGAAGTGCAATTCAAGAAAATTTCAGATGGGATCATGGAAATTATAAGATTACTAAAAAAGATTCCTTAATAAGGAACTTTAGCGGACCCTTTATTTCATTTCTTGATATACAACCGATGTGTTAAGTATCAACAATTTTGGATAATATGTTTCAGACAGTTATTTCCAATTCATTTTTCACAATCAATTTCACAACGAGAAAACTAATTAGAGCAAGAGTGTACATTATTGATGAAGAATTTCCTTCTATTTAAAATTGTATTTTTCACAAGAGAATGAAAAAAATGTACTAATGAAATTCTTCGTATATTTTCAAGAAATTAGTACAATGCTATATATTAAATCAAAATTAGTGAAGAATCATCTGCATGGTTTCGGTTTAGATGATTCCTTTCAGAGCTTTGATTCCGTATCTGATTCAATTTCGTTTGTGGTTAATTAAGGAAAAAACGCAATTCTGAAGACATGCACTTGAACTTGTGATCAATTATCCAAAGCTATATGATAATTGCAGTTGGATCCAATGTATCTCACCACTGAATTTAGTGGTGAATGTTCCTCAGGGCTCTATTTTAGGACCGAAGACATTCGTCTCCTAATCTTACAACAAACGTTGAATTTTAAGGAAAAATTAATTCAAACTCGAAATTATAAATAAGCAAACTTACGGTTTATGGAGAATATCTCTTCGCTGCAACTCGATATTCGAGTTGGAGCTCAATTTCCTCCTATTCCTCGCCCACGCTTCCCTCTGCTTTTTTATTTTCTTCTCTGCCTTTTTATCTCCGGCATACTTCATCAGCAACTTGGTCCAATGACTGGAAGCGTTACCTCCCAACTCTTCGCCTTCTGACAAACTAGAAGTAGATCCGAGACTACTCTTTCTGCTTGTCAATGTAGAAGAAACACTCGACTTTCGACTGTCACTTTTAACACTTTCCGGAGTCGAAGAAGCGGTGAGACTAGACTTTCTACTGATAAAACCCGAAGAACTTGACTTTCTCTCGATCGAACCACACTTTCTGCTATCTGTAGGAGAAGAGATTTCGACTGAGGAATGCCTGCGCGTTGGGAGTTGGATCTCCGTGATACCATGCTGCGGATTCTGTTGCTTCAGCCATCGAATTAAATGTTCGTTGCGTTGATTCTCTATAGAATCGTCCTGTGGGCTCCGGGGAATGTCCAAACAATTCTCGTAGAGCTTCTCTTCTTTTGAAGAGAGTTGAGTAGGAATATAGCTCAGCTTTCTATTTCTAGGCGGTTGAGTCACTTGATCATCAGGTATTTGTTCTATGGCATGTAATATTTCTTCATCCATTGAATTTTTACTGTATTTACAGTACTTTTTCAATAACCTTAGCACGATTTCATCATTTTCATTAGATATAAAGTCAGTCTTGTTCTCTTTTCTATCAGTCTCATTTTTATTTAATAAATTATTAATAAATAAATTTGATTGCCTATCTACAGTTCTAAGATCCGGCATGGACGGACGACGTTTTTGTTCTACAACTTTATCCTCGGGAATCTGTCCCAAGCTGGTCTTTCTTTCCACTATTACGTTATCGGCCTGCTTTATCGCATCCGTATTCATTAACTCTAAACCACCTAGCTTCTTCTCTTGCTGCAACAGTTGCTGCTTGTGTTTTTCCGTGAGTTCCGTAAACCCGTTGTCTTGTAATATCAATTCCTTGTTGGCCACTCTCTGCAAGAAATCGGATACTACAGTAAGATGCGCCTGCGTGAGCGCACCCTGCAGCCTGATTGAAGATAGCTGGAGGGGAAACCATTTGTTATCTTTGAAACACCACACTACGCCGGTGGTAACCATTCTTCAGACTTCCTCATTAAAAATCGTCGAATGACACTGCGTATACGCAACTAGAAAAAAATCGACAGGTGAAAACCAATACGAAAAATCGATCGGAATGCGACTGTACCCTTATTTTCCAGATTATTTCCAGGAAACCTGATAACGGAGATTGGTTGGTGCATTTAATGTACGGCGCATGTTATGCTCCTATTTTAGGTTGAATATTTTCAAAAAATTCACATTAAGTATATAAATAAATACGATAAAATTTCGTTTCACTATATGTATTCTTAGAAATGAAAGAAAGGAATTATCCAAGTCTTTCAAGTTCACCACTCGGAACACCTAGCCATAAAACGCCCAACCGATGCTAAAGTAAAGAGCAAGGATATCAACTAGTGTGCTTCTTTGCAGTTTATGATTTGATAGTGGGTATTGTGTAAGAGGTATGTTTTATCTATTGTTCACTTGAATAAGTATTTCACATTTTGTTATTATATCAATATGTCACGATGGAGCAATACCATCAATATCATAAGTACTTCAGAGTAAATAGGTTATAAATAGAGAATAGAATCTGTTCGACAGCTTGACTAGAGAATCCTTATGCCATACTGACGTCATTTACAATAATATAAAACTCAATTATTCTGAATTGAAGATTATAATTGAAATGGTGTTTGGGGTTTATATAAACTAAGGATTAAGTCACTTCATTATTTTATAATTTCTATAATCCATATCAAAATTTCATCAATTTCACCTATTATTGATAGGGTACTTGAGACATAGATATAACTTATTGTAAATATCATTAAATAATTTGAGATTGTTTAGTTTTTGTTACTATCATAATGAGCGAATTAACTGACACAATGAAATAGCACCATGAGTTATACATATCATCATCATCGGCAGACTCTTCAATCATTAAATAGAGCACTACTGCAGCCTCTCTTTCATAATCAGTTTTCATTTGTATCCACACTCGTTGGCTATTCTGCAGCAAGCAACGCATGCGCACTTCGTGGTGTCCCATCTCAGGTTTGGAAGACCTCTAGATCGTTTCCTCCCTCTGACTTACCAATATTATGTGATACTGGTAGTCCTGCAGAATGTTCTTCATGCTAGGTGTTCTGCCCACTATCATTTTATAGGCTTGATTCTATGGACACCTACAAGTTTTTTGATGGATACACCGCCACATAGATTTTTTTTAAGTGTTTCATTAATTATGTTATCTTTCGGTCCTGCTTTGTCATTTCATCATTCTTTATATATATATATATATATATATATATATATATATTTTTATATATATATATACATACATATGTATATATATATATGTAAAGAAAATATAGTTTCTTTATGTGAAATATAGTGCGCTCTGCATGTAGCTATATATCCATATAAATTTGTATGAGATCGCTGAACTTCAACTGCAATTGACACATCATTGCCAAACTTGACACATCTATTAATATTAAGTATATTAATAACTGTGAATAAGGAAGTGATATTAATAGACTTCAAATTGTCGTTTCTTTGTTTACAGAGAAATAAATTTCGGTTTATTATATATCATCTATCCATATTAATTGTCCTTATAAAACGACAATTTTTGTTTATGACAATGGCGAGAAGATTGCAATTTACATTGAAAGTGGTAGCATCACCAAAAGATAAGAAAACAAATGTAATCGCAATAAATCCAATTAGAACAGAAGAAGATAAAGAATATGTATTACCACAAGATATGATGTTAACTAGTGAACACGTAGAATTAATGAAGACAGACGGTATTTAAAAGAGTAAAAAAAAGTTTTAGTTTAAGAGGCGAAGAAAGGACAGTCTGGATTACATTAACAGGAGAGTTAGAAAAGATGTATTTTGATGAAGAGGGTAACGTAATGTTTAATGATATTTATTTAGAACATGTTAAAAAAACTGATGAATCAATGAAACACATACCAAAAGAAAGTCATTTGAATTTTGAAAAATGTAGCAGAAAGGTTTATGATCGAAAAATTTAACATCCAAACATGCAAATGCTAAACAATGGATGGAGATATTTGAGAAAGAATGCTCAAGATTTGAAATCACTGAAGATACTACTAAGATTGAGATATTGAGATTGTTTCTTGAAAAATTCGTGTCTAGATTGGTACTCTGCAACTTTAACAATGTTGACAGTGGCGTCTCAGTGGATTGAATGGAAAGAAAAATTTTTGGAAACTTTTTCAGATGAAGGATGGAGTTTAGGAATGTATGCTATAGCTTTATAGGTATAAAGAAGGTTCATTGATAGATTACGCTATAAGAAAAGGAGAAACTATTTGCTAGACATGGATAAGGATATTAGTGTTCAGACTCTTATAATGCTTATAGTAGCAGGATTACCAGAATTTATCAGAAATAAAATAGATAGAGAAGAATGTGAAAACTCTACTGGACTTTCTACATGAAATAAAAAAATGTGAAAGTTTTGTGAGTTAAAAATAGTTTCATGAGAAAAGAAAGAAGAAAAACGTGATAGTAGAAAGAAATTTGAAGAAAAGAAACCATGCAAAAATTGTGAACAATTGAATAAGGGTACCAGGTATCATCCGGAGGATTCATGCTGGTTTAAAAACACAAAACGAAAACTACAATCATTGGAAGCAACTCAGTGTTAGAAGTAGATTTGAATAATGAACAAAAAAAAACGAATTATCACACCATTGATTAAATTGACAATACTATTAGAAAATAAGTTAAAGGTAAACGGAACAATACGATCCAGGTTCCCAAGTATCTCTGATTAATTCTAGATTAGTTAAAATAAAAAAGAAGTCGGAAGATATGAATAAAATATTTCTAAGGACAGTCAAATGGTGTGACAAACACAAATGGGTTGATAACCATAAAGATAAAAATTTTTGATGAAGAGCAGTATGTAGATGTGTTCATTGTAGAGAAAGATGATTTTGAAGAATTTATTATAGGATTAGATATGATAAAGAAGTTCAAATTAATCCAAGATGAAAACTTGAAAATAAAACAGGTAGAAAACCCGAAGATAAAAGAAAAAACTGGGATAATCACCAGAGATAATATAATTGAACAATGTTCAGTCAATCTTAATGAACATATATAGAAAGACGAATTTCAGATCAGACTAAACAATTTAAATAATTGAAAGAAAACTAAAATAGAACAATTAATTGAGAAGTACAAAGGCGTTTTTGCAAGAGGACAAATATGATATTGGTACAGTGAAGAATTACGAAGCAAGAATAGACCTGATACTGGATAAGTTACTGTAGTAAAAGACCATACAGATTGTTCAGTGGAAGATAAAAAAGAAATTGAAACGCAAGTGGCAAAATTATTAGAAGGAAATTTGATTGAAGAATCGTATAGTCCTTTTGCTGCACCAGTAACGTTTAGCTTTTAAGAGAGATGAAGGAAAGAAATCTCGTCTTTGCATAGATTTTAGAGATTTAAACAAGATAATAATACCACAAGCTCAACCATTTCCTCTGATAGACGATCTAATCATAAAAACGAGAAACTGCCAATATTTCACTACATTAGATTATAAATTCCGCTTTTGGTCCATTCCATTGCGTATAGAAGACAGAAAAAAAACAGGATTTGTTACACAAGATGGACACTTTCAGTGGACGTGCTTACCTTTCGGACTGAAGACCTCACCAGCAATTTTTCAGAGAATTTTATCAAACATTTTTGAGAAAACATGACCTCCAAAGAATTCTCAGAAAATTATATTGATGATATATTAATTTTTTCAAGAACATTTGAAGAACATATAAAGCATATAGAGAAAGTATTGGAGGCAATAATCAATGAAGGATTTAGGTTTGAAATTCAAAAAGTGTAAATTTGCATCAAAACAGGCAAAATATCTCGGACATATAATTGAAAATAATACAGTAAGACCTATTAAAGATAATTTAATATCAATCAGAAATTTTCCAACGCCCAGAACACAGAAAAAATATCAGACAATTCCTGGGCAAAGTAAACTTTTATCATGAATACATACCTAGAAGTTCCATAATCTTAGATCCATTACATACATTATTAAGAAAAAACGTGAAGTTCATATGGTCAGAAGAATGTGAGAAGTCGTTTAAAGATATAAAAAATCTATTATGCTCTCAACCAGTACTGGAAATCTTTGATAAGACCTGCCAATTAAAATTTTCACAGAATGCATCAATAGAAGGCATTGGTGCAATACTAAAACAGAAAACAATCTGATGGAAAAGATAGACCAGTGGCATATTTTTCAAAAAATTGAATCAAAGTCAGAAGAGAAAAAAAGCTATATATCTTGAATGCTTAGCTATTAAAGAAGCAGTTAAGTACTGGCAGCACTGGCTAATTGGGAGACATTTTGATGTATATTCTGATCAACAAACCCCTCGAAAAAACATGAATATAAAAGCCAGAGTAGATGAAGAGCTAGGTGAATTGACCTACTACCTATCTCAATATGATTTTCAAATACATTACGTTCCAGGAAAAGATAACGCAGAGGCTGATTGCTTAAGCCGAAACCCAGTATTGAATCTAATGATAATACAGAAGATGTTTTGAAAATAATAAATTTAGTACAAATAGATGAAATAAGATCGGACCAGGAAAATAATAGCACTTTACAGAGAATGAAAACAAAATTAATAGTGCACGACAAAGTATTTTACAAAGAAGATTAGAAATATAAAGAGAAGATTTATTATATCTGAAGAATTAAGTATTAAAATGATCAAAGAGATACACTCTGAGTGGTGTCATATTGGAATTAGACAGATGATTTATAAAGTATGTCCTTACTATACAGCTAAAAACCTTACAGCTAATATAAAGAAGATATGTAAGAAATTGTGAAATCTGCATAAAAAATGAATCTAGGGGCCAAGATAAATATGGACTAATGTCCCACCTGGGACCAGCAAATAAACCGTTCCAAATAATGTCGATAGACACGATTGGAGGCTTTGGAGGACAGAGATCAACTAAGAAATACCTTCATCTACTAGTCGATCAATTTCACCCGATATGCGTTTTATTCTAACATCAAAAACACAAAATGCTACAGATTTCATTAAACTAGTAAAAATGGTGTTGGAAACAGAAAAAATCGATATGATTTTAACGGATCAATATCCAGGAATAAACTCAAAGGAATTTAAAGATTTCTTGGAGGGAAATTGATGTTAGACTTGTTTTTACAGCTGTTAACACTCCGTTCTCAAATGGTTTGAATGAGAGACTTAATCAAACATTAATAAATAAAATGAGATGCAAGTTGAATGAGAAAAGAGAGAAGAAAGCTTGGACGTCAATATTGCAAGAGAGTGTATAAATAAGTACAATGAAAACTGAACATTCGCGTAACAGGCTTTGCACCGGCGTATTTTATTAGAGGGTTAAAAACACTAGCACCTTACCTCAAGAATTACGGAAAGAGATAAATAGAGAGAGTTGGATTAGAGACAGAAAAAACAGCATTGGAACGGACAATTAAAATCTCACACATACAATAAAAATTTGTTCGATAAAAACAGAAAACATTACGAGTTTAATTATAGGAGATTTAATATATATTTGAAAACGGAAAACAAACTAAATAGGAAAAACTAGATAATTTAAGGATTGGACCATTTCAAATAATAGAAAAAGTTTCGGACACATTATACAAGATAAAAATAAGTGATAGAAAAATTGATACAAATTTATTTTCATGTTACGAAACTTATTCCAGCATCAGAAACACAGGAATGCGCAGATGAAGAAGAATGAAAAAAGTTTTTGATGAGATCGCCTTAGCAATTCTCACCCTGAAGGAGGGGAGATGTAAAGAAAATATAGTTTCTTTATGTGAAATATAGTGCGCTCTGCATGTAAGCTATATATCCATATAAATTTGTATGAGATCGCTGAACTTCAACTGCAATTGACACATCATTGCCAAAACTTGACACATCTATTAATATTAAGTAGATTAATAACTGTGAATAAGGAAGTGATATTAATAGACTCAAATTGTCGTTTCTTTGTTTACAGAGAAATAAATTTCGGTTTATTATATATCATCTATCCATATTAATTGTCTTATATATATATATATATATATATATATATATATATATATATATATATATAGTTATATATAAATATATATTTATATATATATATATATATATATACACATATACTACCATATCTGGCACTAGAATAAAACATTTCTTTAACTGAATTGACTTAATCAGAAAAAGATGCTGAAACAGTTTCATACTCAACTTCTGATGATTGCAATTTGGTTGACGAAACTACCAATAATATAGCCAATAAGGATTTTTGACGCAGTGGTATAAAACAGATTTCGCATCAGTTTTTCGCGGAAAAGTTATAATGTAGTCTCGATTACAAATTATCATATGTTTTGGATTATATTTTGTTAGCAATCGATCGTTCGATGCTTGTCAGTATTAAGTTTGTTGAAGATTTATATTAGACGGAAATACCAAATGAGTTTTATCAGTTTTTAACACGCTTTTAATAGCTTGGTATGTATGTATCTATGTAACATTATCTTTGAACGTGATTTTCACCACCTTCAAAACGTCGAATTGATTTGAAACTTTGCACACTCAACAAGGACCGATGACAATGCAATAATTTAAATAGTTTGTTACATTATCTTGATAGGGACCTTCAGGATTAAGGATTCACTAAATCCGATACCCGGTAGTGTCTTTGTGCCAAGTACGTGTTCAAAATGAATAATAGTTTGAAAAAACTAAAAAGCACGCTTTGCATATAACCTACCTGAAAAGTAGAAAATAAATAATAGTTTAGAAAACTACAAAACACGCATCTGTGGATTACCGAAGTAAAAAGTAAAAAATATTTTTCAATAAATTCAAAGTAAGAAAAGTGTAATAAACAAAATTTTCTTTTATTGAAGAAGAGCGTGGGATGCTTGGAGTCAATTGTTATAATATTTTAATGACCGATATTGGTGAAAGTAGAATTATTATGGATATATCTTAAAAAGCTATCCACCCTTTTCTACAATAAAATTCAATTTTTTGTTAATTGCACTATTCCTATTCAAATTTATTGAAAATTATTTCTACTTAGTTGGGTTATCCACAAAATTATATACATTTATTTTTGATAAAAGTGGTTTGGTTCAGAGTATCAGTTCAAATTGCACATTTCATGCATAATTTGAAGTGATTTCACAAAGATGTTCCCTTCACACTGAATTTATTAGAAGCAACATTTCGCAGAAGAACTTCAATCGAAGTAGTACTAAACAAATCAAATCCTCATAAATCGATATCAAATTCCTTCGTCAAACAAGATTGACGCCCTGGCAGTTTCTGGAATTCGAAACCGTTGGAACTTTCTTGAAATTTTACTACGTCATCGGGTTTGCCATTATGCTATTTATGAAGACGCCAACTATCTTTAGGTAGGTACTTACTACTTCGCCAGAAGGCATAACATTTATCCGAACACAGCGCGATTGTGTAAATGTTCCTCGAAAAAAAAACCAATCAAATATTCAGATACGAATCGAAGTCAGCCCTGCAATTATCGTGTCGCTCGGGCGATATTCTAGGTTACATTCGCGAATTTTAAACAGCGATGTCGTTGACATCTTCAACTTTCATAAACGGCACGATAATCTAGTATCTATTTGCACAATTGTTATGCAACACGCCGTGCGAATGGCGTGTACTGCAACGAAAGAATGTTTTAATTTTAATTGTGGCGAGACGAGATATCGCTGTAACATCCCAATTGACCTAGTGAACACTAGAACGGGCGATGAAACGCTCGAATCGACGCAATATTGAAAAATATAGCAATCTGTGTCGAATATACTCTTCTACCTTGAAGCAATCAGTGAAGTAAGCAAAATATCCCGAGTTTGGTAAAATGCATGTTTCCATCCGGAAATGTGGTGCAGTCAGGCGGGAGGAGTCTTGGAACCTTGCCCCGAAACGCGCTATGGGAGTCAGCCGTAATTCGGCGACGGTCAGTCGTAAGAACTTGAAGTTGGAACTTATCGTTTTCCCGGAAAACTGCTGAAGAAGGTTTCAAAGGTAAATCAGTGAGATTTAAGTTTTCTACAAGTTCATTAGTATCAATACGTGTTTGAAAAAACCGATTGTTTTCCCAGGATAATCGGTCAAAGCGAATAATTTGCAATTATAGACCAGGAACTATGTATGACATTAAGCATGAACGCATCTTCTCTTTAGATTGTTGTCCATTGGGAGGTAGGTATATAGAAAAATGCATGTTGCTAGCCGATAATGTGGTGCAGTCATGCCATAAGGGGTGTTAAGGTAAAGCTGAGACGCGCAGATTTAAGTCCTCCATTACTGCGGTTCTCAACCTTTTTTACATCGAGTACCCCTTGAAAATATATTTTCACTAATTTTACCCCCTAATATAAAACAACTTAAAAGTCGTAGTTCCTACTACCATGAAAAAATGAATTCAAAAGTGTATCATCCATACATAGCATATTTATAGGTCAGTTGTACATTAATATCTTTTAATTTTGTTTATAATCATAACAAAAGGTTCTTTTCTGAAACTTGATGAGAGTCTTAATTCTAAAATCGGATTTCACCGTACTATCAGTAGGAAGATCAAGGAGTATTCGTACAGGCTTTGCTCAATTGAAAGAGATATTTTATTTATGAAGATCAGCCATTGCACTCTATATTTCCGCGAACTCCCAGAGGTTCGCGTACCTCAGGTTGAGAACCACTGCTCTATTACTTTACTTATTCAACATTTTTCGGAAAAACTTTCGTTTCAAAGTTGACAAGCACTTGCAAATCACTCGCTTTTTGGGGAAAACTATGTTTTTTCGAAAAATGTTATATAAATAAATTTATAAAAAACTGAAATCTGAAAATTGAGTCCACTTTGAGCTTTCAAGTTGCCGAGTTGAGGCAATCATTGTCGTAAAATTTCGATCCACGATTTTTCGGAAAACGATAAGAGAAAAACAATAATTATGTCTATACTTTATTTCACAATTTTATGAAAAAATTGGAACAAACGAAAACACACCTACACGATTGAGTCTTGTTCGTTGTATGGTGTAGACCAGGGGTGCTCAAACGGTCGATCGCGATCGACCGGTCGATCGCGGAAACTTTCAGAGTCGATCGCGAGGCGCGTGGCTACACCGCCAAAGATCCCTCTTCCCGCCCTAACGAGAACATGGCAGCACCATAGAGATATTACAGAAAGTGCAGAATAAATAATATTCTTGCAAATGTATTCGTTTCTTTTTTAGTAACATTAAGTGGTCGATCGCTTTTCACCTAAATATTTTGTGGTAGATCACCAGCACTGTAAGTCTGAGCACCCCTGGTGTAGACATAGATGATCGCTAACGTTGTCAGGCGTTCGGCACAGCGGTCTCGCCGCACCTTTAGCTTTCGGAATGGTGAAATTAGAAAATATTAACACAAAACAGTTACTCTCATCATTATTAACTAACAGTTCAATACCATATTTTACGGAGAATTCAGCTGATGAAATTTTGGAGAACCGGAGATGAAAACATTTATTACCATACGAGAATAATCTTAAAGCCTTAACTTTGAAAGGTATTCCTGGAAATGAAAGCGTGTAGAAGATCACCACCAAAATCTTCTAGGTCGAAATAAAAGATGCGATATAACAAACCATAGGTAGGTTCAAAGGTTGAAAATGAAAGAAAAATCGAACACGATTATCATTAGACACCTCGAGTATTGTTGAATCAAAATAATGAATAGTCGAAATTGAATATCATAATTGAATTAAAAAAACATTGAAACATTATTATGAAGTGAAACCAATCTTAAGGAAATACCCAGATACATTCCAAAGATATTGACTCATAGGTTTAACTTATAAGATAAACATTTTTTGAATAATATGATGAACAAATTCTTTGGACTGAATTCATTATGTACTTGAAAAAAACCCATATTGCAAAATGACATTTCAAATGAACACGAAAAAAGGTATGCTTCATTGATCGGAAAATTCAACTCGACCGCGAATGGTTTGCTTTCAATTACTATATAAATGGCAATCACCTCGAGAAATTATGCATTCCATTTACAGAAATATTGGAAATATCGGCGGCATTGAGTAAAATTGATAGATTCAATTGACACAAGTGACAATGGCCTACTATGATTAGATAAGAATATTACTGGTAGGTAACTCTGAAGCCTAATATCGTTCTTCTCCTGATAAAAAAGATTCAAACGGTTACACTATGTAACACTTTACAAGGCAATTAAATTATTGAAAAATTAATATAATATTTATACATACATATATACATATATATATATATATATATATATATATATATATATATATATATATATATATATATATATATATATGTATATATATATATATATATATATATATATATATAAATATATATATATATATATATACATATATATATTATATTATATTATATAATATATAAGTATGATCCAAATTTGTCGCGGAGAAATATTGAATAAAATCATCAGTCTAGCACAATGTGACAATGGCCTACTATGATTAGATAAGAATATTACTGGTAGGTAACTCTGCAGCTTAATATCGTTCTTCTCCTGATAAAAAAGATTCAAACGGTTACACTATGTAACACTTTACAAAGCAATTAAATTATTGAAAAATTAATATAATATTTATACATACATATATACATATATATATATATATATATATATATATATATATATATATATATATATATATATATATATATATATATATTATATTATTTTATATTATATATAAGTATGATCCAAATTTGTCGCGGAGAAATATTGAATAAAATCATCAGTCTAGCACATACATTAAAGCAGCCGTTGATAGGCGTTTCAGTAAACTTTGACCAATCACTGAAACTAAAGAGATTTAATGTTACTTGTGCTATTTACTACTACTATACCCATGCGAATATTTTCAACACTTATTAATAATTTATTATGGTTGAAGACATTCATAGAGGCCGCCGAAATATTGAATAAGAGTGGGATTAAACCACAAAATCTAAACGGGAGCATAACACTGCCCGCAAAAAACTATGATGTACAGTTTCTTAATTTACACGGTTTAACTCGGTTGAAAATATGGAAGATCAAGCCCAAAGAAATAAAAATATTGTTTTTAGCGAACCCATTGTGGATCACACGTTGTCAACCTCAACTTAGTGACAAACTACATACAATCTTAGCAAAATCTTCAGAAAACTGTATATATCAATTTAAAATCTACAGCCTTTCCTTAGATTATGTTTTTATACTTTATTTAAAGGTGGTTATAAATCAAACAAATACTGGATGTCAAACTTTTGATCAAATTAACAAAATTATTTGAAAAATAATTAAAATAAAGCATGTAAAGCATTCATTATGATATGACACATGTTAGATCACCTATTAAATATAATAAGATACTATTACGCTTTCACTCTGCAAATTATCTCGATCTTCGATATCTTCATTGTTTTTAAAATGCTCATTTTTGATATAAAATTCTAAACAATTTTTAATTTCAGATTTTTTATGTAGAGTGTCTTTTATTGTGTTTGTAGAAAGTTTATTTCTTATTTTTGTTTTCATTTCAAAATGCTCGAAAAGAAGCGCTCTAACGAAGCAGTGTGGCAGACAAGCTTTTTGGTTTCAGTCGATGATAGAGAGAATTTTGCAGATGCATCGCCTTTTTTAATTTTCGTTCGGATTACGTAGTTATATTGTCCGTGCATGCACTCGGAAAATAATATAGTAGTTCGTAGAAGATGACGCTAGCATCTTGAATTTTTTTTAAACTGTAGATTTGGAGGTCTAAACTGAAAACTGGGACCATCTCCAAAAAACTGTAAATCTACAGTTAAAACTTTAGAGTTGGCTACACTGGTTATAAACATAATTCCGGCGATATAATATCAACATCAATACCGAATTATACCGCAGTCGAATGAGCACCCAATTAGTTAATTCTTCGTAACAATGTGAGAATCTAAATTCCGGAAAATTCGATAATCGAATAAGTGGGCTTGTCATTGACGTCACTCCGTCGAAATTGACAGCGATCATAACCATCGGCGCGCGTTATGAAACGATATGTGGAATTTAAATTCCGAGAAAGATCTTATAGAAACTGGAACAAAGCTGACGTAGATTACGTAAATCTCGAAATAAAAACGGGTGGGTGTATTACGCTAACAACAAATTGCGAACGGGGTGACACAGATGGTATTATCGTCCGTTCGAAAACCGGTCATTTATATCACTCATAACTGCAATAATTTAGCGAATTTGTCGAAGTCCGATTCCACGGTCACGTCGACGTTTCGATGTCGATACGAAGCATAGAATTGCTAATTGAATAGTTTCCTTATTCCTCGATATTATTAGAAAGATTTCACCGGAAACACAGAATTGGATATTGGCAAAATGCGATTCGCTGTTCCGACAGTCTTTCTGCATTATTATCTGAAATTGAAGAATGGAACAAACGATCCATTCAATTGTATATTAATTAATGATTTAAAGTCCGACTGGTATATTTTAAGACAACAAATGAAATTAAGTATGTCGAAGTCAGTTAAATACGAAATTAATTTTGAATTGATTGGGCCGATACATGGTGTAAATTAATATATATTAAAACAGTAGTTAATAATAACAATTTACACATTTATTTAAAGAAATAACGCACGTTTCGATGGAACTTTACCTTCTTCAGATGCTAATGGCAAATAACTAGGGAGTTTTTGAGACCCTTAATTTACACGTAAATTAAGTTTTCGGTTATTCTGAGCATGCGCAGAAGCTTTGAAATTACCGAGACGGTTATTAACCGATAACGTACTACGTTATCAACGGGACCTTAACGTTCGCTTAATAAACGTCCGTTATATTCGCGGTGTTGACAAGTTTAAACGCGCTTGTGTTAAATTGTTACAAACTAAGGAAAAATAGACTATTTAAACTATGATAAGTGATTAATAGCATATATACTATCGTGCTAATTCGTTCCAAACTTCTTCCTTTGTATTAAAAATTTGCAAAAAATGTTATTTCTTACTATGTGGCAATCATCAATCGAGTCTGCGTTCTGATGTTTTGAGATTGACAGTTTCGGTATTTTTATTGGTTATGTCACAGTGCTATTTTGGTTTGTTTATTTGTGTAAAGTGGCCTGCTAATTTTGATATTTTTTCAACGGTTTTTGTTCACTTGCCACGATAGTTAAAAAAAGACTACGATTTACAGATATGGAGGATCTGTTACTTCTTAGAGTGGTTCTAAGTAATAATCCATTTGAAAACCCAGATATTTGGTCAGTGATTCAGCAGCACATTACCCTTATAACAGGAAAATTATTTTCAATGAGAACAGTAAAATACATAAGCCTTCGATGCCTAAGAAATATATTTGCCCAAATTAATCACAATTATTACTACAAACTATTGCATTTACCAGTTGTTTAAAGTTTGGCATAACCGTGGCAAATCCTCTCTTTGAATACGGAAAATTCTTTTCACCTCTTCAACCTCAATATATAATAATACAAATCGAATCCGGGTATGTTTCCATCAATATTTTCACGTTCTTGTTCCTCTTCAAAGATGTTATGTAAGATTATACCTCTCATTAAATTATGATCCACACCCCCGCGCCTGATCGCTATATAGTCTATTACATTTTCCATGATAATTTACCCAAAGAACGCTAATAATTGGTGAATGAAAATTGGAAAAATCACCCGACAAAAAATAATACAAGAACACAGGAGAGGTTATACTTATTTGACGTTCGCAATGAATTTGAATTCAAAAACTCTTTTTGGATCTTCAACCCGTTAATAACGTTTTCCGTTCTGCGCAAACTCAACATAGCGGTTTACGATAATTACGTTGACTTCAAATAGAAACTCAAAAACTCCCTAATAACTATGTTTCTCTGTTATATCGAAAACAAGAAATAAAGATTTGACAAATTGTGTAGAAGGGGTAAATAGCATCATGCTTACAAATAATTATTAGAATAGGAAAAACTAATTCTGAACTGCTAGTCAGGTAGTTCGGTAATTTTGAAAAGATTGAGAAGGGGGCTTGAAGTATGATCGATTTGGCTATTCAATAGGAGACCGGAATGCTTGTATTTATTTATCTGTAATGATTCTAAAAAATTAAGTTTAATTCCGTTACTTTCAGCATTTAATATTTCAAAATCGAAATTGAATGTGTGATTTTCTTGGATTAGATGATTTGCATAATGTGAATCCGACTTTTGATTAACAATGCTACGTTTGTGTTCTGAAATTCTAGTTCCTTCTATTTACCCTTCTACACAACTTGTCATCTCTTAATTTCTTGTTTTCAATATAACAGAGAAACATAGTTAGTTTGCCATTAGCACCTGAAGAAAGTGAAGTTCCATCGAAACGTGCGTCATGCGTTATTTCTTTTAATAAATGTGTAAATTGTAATTTTTAACCATTGTTTTAATATAAATACGAAATATTACCCTAGGACAGCGATGCACATATCGCGGACCACCGTAGATATTTATGCGGCCTGCGAACGAATTTTGAAAATTTTTCGAAAAACTTCAATAGTGTTTTGAAGTAGGTACCATTTTCTTGTTCATGTTTTCATGTCTACTACGGAGGACAAGTATTCTACTCTCCGGAAGAAAACGGACGTCAATTTCGCTTTTGTTGAAAAAATTTCACCCGAAATCGGAATCGAAGCAACTGGAATTAATAGACATGCAAAATGATGATAATTTACGACAAGTTTAATGAAGGTACCTAATTTACTAAACTTCTACCGTTGCGTTGATAAAAACGCTTATAAAAAGTTCCGAATTAACGCATTCAAATGCGCCAGCTCATTTGGATCAACGTATATTTGTGAAGAAACGTTTTCAGTGATGGAACTCAACAAAACCAAAAATCGAAACCGTCTGGCAAATGAAAATTTGGAATCAATTTTACGTATAACGACTAGTAATGTGGAGCCAAATATAAAAAAACTTGTTATTTCAATGCAATATCATGCATCAAAATAATGAAACATTAAATATTACACTGTAATGATTAGATTACATTACGATTACATAATTACAACAAACATTTTAATAATATAATCTCTCCCAAGATATTTTTAAAAAAGCTACTAAAGCTGGTGATGCGCTTGTGCCAGAAAAAACTAGGCGAATCATTTTTTAAATTTTGGATTGATTGGGCCGATACTTGGTGTAAATTAATAAACATATTAAAACAATGGTTAAAAATAACAATTTACACTTTTATTATAAGAAATAACGCATGACGCACGTTTCGGTGGAACTTCACCTTCTTACAGCAGTACTGAAGGCTTAATTATGGGAAACCCGCTGAGCCCTTTGTTGGCTGAAGTATTCATGGATAATTTGGAACAGTTAATTCATAATCATCCTGTTAGTCGACAATTCGTTTATTGGTTTAGATATGTGGATGATATTATTTGTTGTTTCACTGGTACTCTTAGACAACTAGACCGCTTTCAAACATTCATTAATACTTTACACCCTAATATAAAATTCACTTTAGAGATGGAAAAAGATAACTCGATTAACTATTTGGATTTGAAAATAACAAAAGTAGATAACAAACATAATTTTTCAATTTTTCGCAAACCATCGCACACTGATAGCGTCATACATAGTACTTCCCTACATCCTTTCCAACACAAAATGGCAGCTTTCAATAGTATGGTACATCGTTTAGTAAATATTCCACTTTCAAATGCCAATTTTAACATCGAGAAAAATATAATTAAACAAATTGCCGTAAATAATAATTATGATCCCAATATTATAGACAATATGATAGATAAAAAGTTTTTCAAAAATGCGATTAACCAGGTGTACCCCCTTACTAAAAATAATATCAAATACAACAGCCTCACTTTCATCGGAAATTCAAGTAAAAAAACTTAAATCTCTCTTATCTAAGCACAACATTAACATTGCTTATCGTACCGGTAATAATTTAGGAAATCATATAAAAAATAATAAATCCAAAGTTCATAAAGATAATAAATCGGGAGTTTATAAAATTAATTGTGGCGATTGTGATAAGTTTTACATTGGTAGAACTTTCAGAAGTTTTCAAACTAGAATTTCAGAACACAAACGTAGCTTTGTTAATCAGAAGTCGGATTCACATTATGCAAACCATTTAATCCAAGAAAATCACACATTCAATTTCGATTTTAAAATATTAAATACTGAAAGTAAAGGAATTAAACTTAATTTTTTAGAATCATTACAGATAAATAAATACAAGCATTCCGGTCTCCTATTGAATAGCCAAATCGATCATACTTCAAGTCCCCTTCTTAATCTTTTCAAAATTACCGAACTACCTGACTAGCAGTACAGAATTGGTTTTTCCTTTTCTAATAATTATTTGTAACCATCTTTGTATTTACCCCTTCTACATAATTTGTCATTTCTTGTTTTCGAAAATCATAGTTAGTTTGCCATTAGCATCTGAAGAAGGTGAAGTTCCACCGAAACGTGCGTCATGCGTTATATCTTATAATAAAAGTGTAAATTGTTATTTTTAACCATTGTTTTAATAAGAATCATTTTTTCCAATTTGCTATAGTAACTGTTGCATATAAATTTCCATTTCATTGCTTCTTATCGTCTCATGATTTATTATTTCTTTACGTAACATTGGGAACTTTGTGCGAAAAGAATTCAGAGGATATGACTCTGACAAATCTTGAAAAAATGCAATCAAAACGGTTTCGTGGACATGGTATACGTAGTGTTTCGTCAGTGGCGCCTCGAAATAGAGATATTCTTTCTCATAAATCCGCCTATTTTTTTCTGGCACAAGGGCATCAATAGCTTTAGCTACTTTCATTGAAAAATCTTTGGAGAGATTGCTATTTCTTAATACTTTGGTCGGGAAATTGAATTTTGCCTTATGCTTGTGAAAGAAATTCCACAAGTTCTGCAAACTTGGAGTAGTATTAAATATATTATTTCATATCGCGTATCGCAAATTTGCAACCAATTTAAGGGTACGGAACATTTTTTTATTCAAAATTAACGTCTTTATTTGATAAACTGACCCAAAAAAAAATTCCAAGAGTTCTGCATACTTGACATATACTTCAGAAAAATATACCGAACAGTTGTATAAATTTTCAACCTTTCACGTTGACCGGAACATGTTTATTTATAATTTTTTCAATTCGTGGTAATTTTTTCGAGCAAGATGGACTCGAAATTATTACAAAAGTTTTGTAACTTGGTTGCAATTTCAGAAAACATCTATTCTGCATTTGCAAATTTGCAACCTCGTACGAGGTCCGGAACTTTATGCAATTTGAAGAAATATGATTTTTGGATTTTTATAGTTTTGCAAATTGCATAAAGGTCCGGATCGCGTACAAGGTTGCAAATTTACAAATGCATGAGAATAGATGTTTTCTAGATTTGCAACAAAGTTTCAAAATTTTTGTAATCATTTCGAGACCATCTTGCTCAAAACAATTACCACGAATTAGAAAAATAAATAAACATGTTCCGGCCAACGTAAAAGGTTGCAAATTCATACAACTGTTCAAAAAGTTTTGGAATTATTATAAAATTTTCGGTTTTCAATGTCTGAATTGACTGGCGTATCAGGTACCTGCCCAATTTGTTTTGAATTGGATTTCTCGCGAATTAAAAATATTTAAAAAAAAATATTAAGTGGTATATCAACCGTTGAAGGCACCATGGGTGTTATAGGGATAATGTTTTTAGTCAACGTTTATTCCTCGGTCAAGAGGCCCTCGGGAAATCTTCTAATACCCTTGATACCTTAATAACTATAAGGGAATCTATCAGTATTCAGTTATTTCGTGATTTACCTCATAATACCTGAGGCCTTTACAACCACGTCTGAAAATAAGCAGAGGAGAATCTTATATAATAAGCGGCTGTAGCTATTTCTAATAGTGTTGCAATGCTCGAGGATTAGATAACGTAAAATGATATCGAATCTGCATAAATGCATTTGATGACTAGGCTATTTTGCGAGGTGGAAGTCGTGACGACTTCGTCATAAGCGAAACAACCGAGACCTTACCCAATCCTTCATTTGTGAACAAATATTAGATACAAACTGAACAAAATATGCATAATGAATAATCTCATATGAGGTTGTTCATGCTGATAGTACGTTTTTTTTTGTAACGCTGATACTCAAAAGCTGAGAAACAATACAAGTTTTCTAGTTGTTTTCGTGTAGATACACACACACATAAAATATATATATATATATATATATATATATATATATATATATATATATATATATATATATATATATATATATATATATATATATATATATAACTTTGTATCGATGTATAAAGTGTATGTTATTGTACTTCTTTTGTTATAAAGTTTTGAAAATGCATGTCATGTGTTAAAAATTTTAACCAATATTTTAATTATATTAGTTAGTAAGTTTTTTCTTCCTTTTAAACTCTGAAACCTTCTGTTTTTCCATATGAGACTTGTATATGCTTTTTTTGTTAAGCTTTCTACCAATAAATATGTAATTTGTCTTTTGCAATTAGTGAAGAGCAGATTGAATTTCGGTTGTATGATTTGGCATCCTATCTACAAGGTTCACAGGTATCATTTGGAGTCAGTGCAGCGGAGGTTCCTTAAGTATCTGGTGTGGAGTGAGGATGGTGTTTACCCATCTAGAGGATTTAATCAGGATAACCTATTGAACAGATTTCGGTTAAAAGTGCTTGAAGTTACCAGATAACTACTCTCTTTGAAATTTTTGTATAAACTATTACATGGTTGTATTGATTACTCCCCTCTTCTGGCTATGGTGAAATTTCTGGTGCCCAGGCGGTGCTCAAGATGTAATGATCTTTCTTTCTTGACCACTCCAAGAACCAATTCACTTATACAATCCCCTATTAGATACATGTGTTTCTTATTCAATAAGGTTTCTGATAGTTGTGATATGAACTTTGATACATTTTCAGTCATAAGTCGAGTTTTTTTGGAGTATCTGGATAGGTAGGCATAAATTGTATTGAGCTATGAAACTGTTTTAATATCTTAATGTTATTTTCTTTGTTATTTTCCAAATTAATTTTTAGTTATTGTATTACTAATATTTTGAAGCCGCTTCTGTAAATTTTCATTTAGTTATTTAAGAATATTTCCTGAAACTGGGGTTTCTTTTTACCTGTAGGAAATAAAAGCCTTATTATTTATATATATATATATATATATATATATATATATATATATATATATATATATATATATATACAGGGTGACCCAGAGCTACGTAATCGGCCCATAACTTTTTTGTCATAGAAGATATCGATATGAAATTTTCAGAGCAAATATGGTCTGACTAAGTCTATTTTTCAAAATTATTTTGAAGAAAATTGCACTTTCGGTTTTGCCGGAAGTGATATCAACTTTGTTATTTCAAATGGAATACCCTGTATATTTTTTGATTTTCGAATTTCTTATGTAATTTATAATAAAATTGTCATAACATTCTTTATACCTAAAATGAACAGTTTTCGAGTTATTAATTTTTTTCCTAAAATTTTGACAGTTGCGTCTTCAACAAAAATAGGCTATAACTTCTTTGTTAGTAGGTCTATTGGTATGAGGTTTGGATTTTTGTAACCTTGAAACAGTGTTTTATTTATTCCTTATCAAAATTTTTTATATTTCTAACTTATTACTTGATAAAATCTAGGGTGAAGTTGGCAAATTTCAAACGTTAATAACTTTCTTATTTCTAATGGAATGCTATGTATATTTTTGCATTTTTCAATTTGCTATTCAATTACCTTTCGATTTGAATAACCATTCCCTATACCTAAAGTTAATAATAACAAAGATATTTCACAATCTTGTAATAATTTATATATCAATACACCTGAGAAATCGTCTAGCGTGTTATTTTGACGTATCCATGGATACCAATAATGAAAATTATTTAAAATCTAATTGAGTCACCTTTTCTAGTATTTTTTCAGTTAACAAAACGGATTTTACGCGATAAGAAATGATGGTTTACTGTATTGGAGAAGCGGTTTGAAATGTTCTGCTAGCTAGTAGAATTTATCATCAAAAATATTCTGATTCTGATTCAACTACGTTTTGTGATTCTGTTATTAACAAGCATTGATTTCTTTCTGTATAACATTGAAATGTATAATTTGGAGTAACTGTTGGATCATGCGAATGTACTCCTCCTGACCAAAATGATAATGTCAAACTTGACATTGCAATTTGACATCAGTCTACTACAAACATATGTTGCTTATAAACAACAATAATTATTGAATATTAACGTCTTAGAATTACTATTTTTTCAATATCTTTTCGGATATCAGCATCAGGTGCTACAAACCTAATGAACAGAAAAGGTGACACAATTAAATTTTAAACAATTTTCGTAATTGGTATCCATGGATACGTCAAAAGTCAAGTGTATTGATATATAAATTATTACAAAATTGTGAAATATCTTTGTTATTATCAACTTTAGGTATAGGGAATGGTTATGCAAATCGAAAGGTAATTGAATGCAAATTTAATAATGCAAAAATATACATAGCATTCCATTAGAAATAAGAAAGTTATTAACGTTTGAAATTTGACAATTTCACCCTAGATTTCATCAAATAATAAGTTAGAAATATGGAAAATTTTGACATGGAATAAATAAAACAATGTTTCAAGGTTACAAAAAGCTAAACCGCATACCAATAGACCCACTAACAAAGAAGTTATAGCCTATTTTTGTTGAAGACGCAACTGTCAAAATTTTACGAAAAAAATTAATAACTCGGAAACTGTTGATTTTACGTATGAAGAATGTTGAGAAAGTTTTATTATAAATTACATAAGAAATTCGAAAATCAAAAAATATACAGGGTATTCCATTTGAAATAACAAAGTTGATATCACTTCCGGCAAAACCGGAAGTGCAATTTTCCTCGAAATAGTTTTGAAAAATAGACTTAGTCAGACCATATTTGCTCTGAAAATTACAGATCGATATCTTCAATGACAAAAAAGTTATGGATCGATTACATAGCTCTGGGTCACCCTGTATATATATATATATATATATATATATATATATATATATATATATATATATATATGTGTGTGTGTGTATATATATATATATATATATATATATATATATATATATATAATATTCAAAAAGATCAAATTCACATTTCGTACGTAAAAGAGTCCCCTCTTTCACATAGCATTCATTAAAACTTCGGGATCTCAAAAATGTTTGAGCACGCTCATTTGAATCAAAAATCTTAAATTCGAGTAGGAACCAAGTGGGGTCTCAGTCTGAAATTTATTTCGGAATACATACAACTATGAAGCTCGAAGTCAAAAATATTATCTAAGTTATAACTAATTTACAAAAATTGCTGTCTGCAATTCTATGTGTTTGCCCATCTCGGTGCTGTATGAGTAAAGAGCCGTATTCTTATTCATAAGAATATTTATTATTATATGAATATTTTTCATTTAGTAATCCGCATCTAGATTAATTTTTGCTTGTTTTCAGTTATATGTTCCATCGTAGTTAATTGTTGTTTAAAGATTATTGTTTCAAATTTTAAAGTAATTTGAATTGTGGAAAACTTCTCGAAAGTTTGTAAGACTTTGAACCTCAAGAATATATTCGTTGAAATAGTATTGGATTTGCTGAACAGTTCCTTCATTCAAATTTCCATAGCAGCGTACAAAAATTGAAGTCATTCTTAGTGAAATAATTAACATAATTTTTGTTTCGTTTGAGCCAGTCTCTTTATTTTATCTTTATATATATATATATATATATATATATATATATATATATATATATATATATATATATATATATATATATATATGAAATGCATACAATGAATTTTTTTGATGTATTCAGATTATACTGCTTGGATCTATATCAGTTATAAATTCACATTAATAGAAAGGCTCAATTCACTTTTAAAGCGTTGTTAGCATGTCAAAATTTAAGTGAGCTAATTGAGCTGGGTTCCATCGCTTTATGAGTATAACATAAAGACTTCTTCAATACTTCAGGCGCATCGCATGATGTCCAAGTGATTGCATTATTCGATGTGAACGTGGGATATCTCTATTTCAAATTGTGCCACAGTTGCATATTTTCGTGTATTTTACTTTCGCTAAAATATTCTTTATTGTTCAGTTGTTGAGGCAAATGAAATGTTCATGATAAATCCCATTTTTGTCCACCTTAATTATTGGTAATATTCTCTCGGAACATCGCTAAAACCTTGGCAATATAATTCGTCACTACGTCCAAATTACCGGGGTATTACTGTAATGAATCAATAAAAGTTACCATTCGCACCGAACAAAATAATCATTAAAAATTCAACCGAAAATTTCATTAAAATAATATCGAAGGTGAACACCAAAATTTTTCATTGTCGATCTTGAGAGGCCAACCAACAACACCGAGAATATAAAGGACCCGAGACTCTGACGTCAGAGCAGCGTGACGTAAGCACAGCGAGGTATAACGCGAATTCATCTTCACCGCTTAACTAACCTTACTTTTTCAGTGTTTACTTCCTCACAGAAGCGGCGTCGGTTTTTCTCCCTCGTTTTTTTTTGTGATTTGTTGTAACAGGATTAATTAGTGTGCTATTTTTGTGTAGTGGTAGTGGTGTGTCACCGAAACCAAATATTTAAAATGCCATATAATTGCTGTGTACCGGGATGCCGCGGTAACTATAAAAATGGACCAAAAGTACACCTTTTCCGTTTTCCAACGGATGTAGTGATGTCTGCTAAATGGGTGGCAGCTATTCACCTGGAAAATTTTTCTCCATCGAAGTTCTCTAGGGTCTGTGAATTACATTTTGCCAAGGAAAATATAATCACTTGTTCTACTGCAACGGATTCCAAAACCGGCGAGTATATAACTGTTAGTTTGAAAATTCCTAGACTAAAACACGATGCTGTGCCCACCAAACTCCCAACTTGTCCTTCTTATTTATCAAAAACAATTAAATTTCGCCTTAGTCGTGATGAAAAACTATGCGAATTAGAAAATAAAAGTTTTGCAAATGCAATTAGAAATAGTAAGATCGAATTTGAAGCGTGTGAAAAAAGATCTTCATATAATGATTTTGAACAGTTTCTTAATGTTTTAAACTCATTTCAACTGCCTAAAGGCTGGTTCAAAATAAATGATACTAGTAAAGTCACAGTATTCAGATTGAAATATTCTCCCGGGCCTGTAATGACGTACTCAGTAATAATAAGCTCCGATTTAAAAGTCGAAACATTTTTATATGAATGCGAAATACAAATACTGCGAAACGACCTTAAACCTGATTCGAAGACTCCCTTTACTTCCCATAATATAAGTGAAATCAAAGATTTGTTGCATAATATCGACAAAAACGCTGAAAAACTTGTTCCTGAGAAAAGCGATGAAATTGAAAAAGTTTTGAAACATATTTCCAGTTTATTAGATTCATTGGCGTTGAATATGTTAGATGTTGAGGATAGTTTCCAAAATAATTCACCTTTAGCTGGAGCTTTAGCTTTTTTATCTGAGCAACTGAAATTACGTACATCGAACAAGGCAAGATATCGGTATTCGAATAACACTATGATTTTAGCCTCAATCCTGCTAACAATAAGTCCTTATGCCTACAAATACTTGAGACATTTTGGTGTACTTATTTTACCTCATCCAGATACAGTAAAATCAGTTTGCAGCTTATTGTTGACTGATCCCACCATGGAAGAAAGAAACATGTGTTTTAACTATGCGAAAAACCTATTCAAGTTATTATCGGGCCGTGAAAAGCATGTTCTATTATTAGTAGACGAAATACATATAAAACCATTTCTTGATTATAAGGCAGGAAATATTGTTGGAAATGCTTATAATAATACGTGCTTAGCAAATTCTGCGTTTGTTTTCATGATATCCAGCATTATGTCAAGCGTTAAAGAAGTTGTTCATATTACTCCAACTTCCAGAGTCGATCACCTTATGGTATTTTCATTAATGAAGAAAGTTATAATTAGGTTAGAGGAAATAGGATATAAGATATTCTGCGTTATCAGTGATAATAATGCTGTAAACAGTAAAGCAATGCGTAACTTTTCTGATAAAAAAAAATTAAAGTATTGTTTATCCGCACCCCACAGATAATACACGCCCTCTTTTTTATTTATTCGACTCTGTGCATTTACTTAAATGTATTAGAAATAACTGGCTCAATTCGAAACCGGACCAAATAATTAATTATCCAGACTTTTATAGTGGAGTTGAAAAATCAGCTGCCTTCCAATCACTACAAATACTCCACCAATTAGAACATGATAAAATGTTAAAAGTTGGCTTCTCCCTGAATTTGAAAGCTTTGTTTCCTACTAATATGGAAAGGCAAAATGTTTCTTTAGTTCTTAAAATTTTCAACCCTTTCGTAGTACAGGCATTAAGGCAATTTGGGAGTAACATTGATAAATCTGAAGACACTGCTTCTTTCATTGATATAATTGTTAGGTGGTGGAAAATCGTGAATGTCAAAACCCCACTTAAAGGAAAACGCTTAAACGACAAATTCCAAGAGCCCTTGACGGCAGAAACATTTCTTTCGGATGAAAAATTTATATTCTTAAATCAAATGTTAGTCTGGCTAGATAAATGGAAAACTACACCTTACTCTAAGAAATTATCTGTCCAAACTCATACAGCATTAACGCATACATTGTATGGAATGACAGAAATTATAAAGTATTGTTTTAGTGAACTTGAAATGAACTATGTACTGCTAGGAAAATTTCAAACAGATGATCTAGAAAATAGATTTGGGCGTTACAGGCAGCTTGCAGGCGGACAATATCATATTTCTTTGCGGCAGTTGTATGAATCAGAAAAAAACTTCGAATTCAATCATTACTGACCTTAAAATCGCGTACTTTTGGCAATATTGAAATAAGGCAGTTTTGCGAGAATGTTGATATCTCTGACGGAAATGAAGAAAATCATTCATTTGATCCTGATATTATACTAATTGAAAATGACGTAGACAGTGTCAAAGATAACATTCCTGTAATAACTTATTTAGCGGGTTACTGTTGTTACATCAAGCAAAAAAAAATTAAGTGCGAAGTATGTAAAGAAAACATTATTTACAATGATGAGTTCATTGTCGAAGATAATTTCAACCTTATTAAAAGTTTGAGTCGCGGAAAATTGCTTTATCCCAAAGACGTTATCGTACGAATAGTTTTATATGCATATATAATATTTAACAAAATTTTAGATGATTTCGAGGAAACTTTTTTAACAGTTCATAATAAACGGGCATTTCTTACTCAATATATTTTGAAATTTCTCTCAGAAAACGACCATCTACATAATGATAGTAAATGCAATATTCATACAATTCATGAGATTGCAAAAATTGTGATTACCTGTACAGTAAATACACTCGTTAAAAATTACTGTGGAAAATTAAACGACCGATTGGCGTCATGCAAAATTCGCAAATTGAATCTTTGGTTACATAAGTTTTGGTAGTAATGGTATTTGCTTTGAAATTTCGTTTTTCCATAATAAAATCGAATGGGGTACAAAGAAGGGCTCAGTTGACGACTGGTACCCTCTTTAAATAGAAAGCCCTTCAAAAATTTCAAAAAACCTATTGCTTTAGCGGTTCGCGTTATCCAACGCACAACGATGTGACTTCGGGTCGGCCTCCCTGTTGTGACGTCACTCGGCAGTCTCGGGTCCTTATATTCTCGGTGTTGTTGGGCCAACCCCACCTCGTACAGAGAAATATTTGAATATTGAATAATGAGATAACACTCGCTACTGGATTATCGCAATGTTTAGATGGACAAACTTTTTTTTAAATCACTCCAAACAAACAACAAAAAGTTACTGAAAACTGGCACTAATAAGAGTTTCAGTTTCACTGATTTCCAAAGATAAAAACGAGTGAGAAGCAGAGCTCCGTCACTGAGGTTGTACTTTTCCCGCGAAGTGCATCGTGTCCAGATGCGATTCAAACGGAATACATTTTGGTTTGAAAATCAACGCTTCAGTTGCAAACCGAAATAAATAATAAAAAATATAATTAATCGAAGAAAAAAAGTGGATCGCATACTGAAGAACCACGCTATAATAACAAACCGTACTAAAGAAAATAATTTATTTTTTCAAAAAAACAATGGAAATTCGAGAACTGCATCGTCTACTGATAGCAAACCAGGTCGGGATGCGATTCGAACGAAATAGTCCCCGTGAAGTGCAGCGTGGTTGACGACAAAGTTGAAGTCCACAAAGGATCGTACTGGGGAACATGTTTATATGATTATATAACTCATGTATGAATAAGCCAATAGAATCCATGAATTTTGCATAACTACCGCGTATTGATAAGTGAATATACCCTTGACGACGTGATATAATCGTTTTGGTGTTTCGCCTTTTGTCAAAATGTGAATGTTTTCATGTTGACAGTGTTTTGACGTTTGTCAAAAAAAAAATATTTTTTATTCGTTATATAATCAGTTATAATATCACAAGAACATCGAAAATAATCGATTATGCTTCCGAGTCGCAAAACATCACGAGAGCGCAGCTCGAGTGATGTTTTAAGAAAATACGTCGAGTCACGAGGTCAGTATAATCGATTATTTTCGATTGTTCGAGTGGTATTCGTTACTATTATATAACGAATAAAAAAATATTAATTTTTTTTGATAAACGCCAAAACATCGTCATTATGAAAACATTCACATTTTGACACGATGCGAAACACCAAAACGATTACATCACGTCGTCAAGGGTATATTCACTTATCAATACGCAGTAGTTATGCAAAATTCACATGGCTTATTCATACATGAGTTATATAATCGTGACGAATACCACTCGAGCAATCGAAAATAATCGATTATACTGACCTCGTCACTCGACGTATTTTCGACACCAATTTCGCAAAATACGTCTCGTGGCTCGGAAGTATAATCGATTATTTTAGATGCTCTTGTGATATTATAACTGAAAATAAGAATATTCAGGTACGTAAAAATTGCGCCGTTTGAAGAAATTCATCTGAATGTTATGGTCTCGTTCTTCCTCGAAACAAAGACCAAAAAACCTTCAAAAAATTTAAAAATCGTATTTCAGGAGGACTAATCCCGCACCCGACTGTTGACTTTCGATACGCAAGTTTATGAATCTCGGAGAAAATACGACTAAAAATGTTTCTCAAAATTGGTCCACAATTGACGAATATATCAGTGAACATACATGAAAAAAATACATAGACAAACATAAAACCTCCTCCTTTTCTTATCGAACAGTTTTCCCCGTACCATCCATGCCGACAAACCTTCGAAACAAGGCACAATCCGGTGTAAGTAACTGTTGAATACGACATATTTCACATCGATAATAAAACGATGAATCATATCTTGGCTATTTCGAATTGAAATACCCAGAACTGTAATTTGAATACAATTAGAATACAAAAGGTGAGACAACACATGTTAATCGTAGGAATAACGACACGGGTTATCGTGGGCGAAATATCATTCTAGTAGTGGAGCAAAGGCCATGAATGGAGATAGAAAGAAGAGCTTCTTTGGTATTGTGTACGGTGGTGAAACTATAAAGGAACAGAAACTTCTACTGAATAATAGGCATGACGACAGTATCAAAAAAACGTCGATTAATGGTTTTAGGTAAAGAAATTTAAAACACTGCTTTAGTTTCATTTAAAAAATTCAGATTATTAAGATTTTCAATAAAATGAAACCTTAAAATACTGCAATGGGCCATTTTAACTGAAACTCCAATCACAGCGCATGACGTCACGCTTAGGTAGACTCCGCTGTCAATACTCTCATTCACTTTGTTTTGTTCTTGTGAATACTACTTATTACGCGTTTGGATTGATTTTTTACTATTCTACGTGTGGTTTATCGACTCCACTCTACTATAACAATGGAACGAAGCTTTGGTAAGGCAAATAGCTCAAATTTGCCAAGGATTGATGTATTAATGTTGGGCGATTTCCTTGAGTTTAGAAACGTGAGAACTTCCTTGTAAGTGAATTTTGTATCTATCTTTACCCTAGATGCAATCAATTTAGATATAATCAAACCCGTTTTGAACTCATGCGAGTTTATTTTACTTTCATAGGTTATTTTTACAATAAACTTGTCAGTGTTTATTTTTGAGGTTAGCTCCCTCACAGCTTGTAAGTTACTATTTTGTTAATATCATATTAAGACCCGATAAAAGACTAAATTTCTGTAACTAATAAACACCTACTAGTACTAGTAGTATTTTTCCTCATAGTAAACACCTAAAATCTGATAAATCACCAAGTCAATGTGTATGTATTGGTTCTAATTAATTTCAATTATTTCGGATCTTCAAGACCATCATATGGAGATGATGCAATCAGTTATGTGCAACTGAAACGGAGAAGAAAAATTTGTACAGTAAAGTGCAAGATTTGCCCAGAGCGCATATATATATATATATATATATATATATATATATATATATATATATATATATATATATATATATATATATATATATATATATAGATAGCTTCAACCACTTATCTCTCATTATTTCTTGTTTGGAACATATACAATTACTTCGTTGGGTGTTCTTATTGATGCGTTTTCACACTGCGGTACTGCACACCACTCATAATTTTTGGAATTCATTTTTATTACACGAATTAATTTGATGTTTTGTTTACTTTCATCGCTACGCATAGACACAATGACATGTTTACCGTTGCGTGACGTCAGACCGACGCCATGATAACTGCGAGCTGTTTTCGCGCACTATTTAAAAAATGTTAGAAAAATGGCTTTAAACTTTGTTAAACCTAAGTTTATTACCGAAATAATGGTTTTTTCGTAAATAGTAAATGTATACCCACATTACGGAAGAGTATTTCCAAATCTTTCGTTACGCCTATTGTACATAAAGTTGATCTTACCTACATGAGTAAACTTTCTGTGTAGGAAGTACGCGAAACAATTAGAAATCATTTCGGCGAGAGAATAATTTTAGTTGAATGTATAGGTTATAAGTGGTTTGATTATTGGAACAAAGTTCCTTATCGCTCTTCACATTCCAGACTCTTGGGATACAAGCTAGGTCAAAATATGTGTCCGACACGACTATCACGGCAGTGTTGCTAGGCTTGCGCGTAAGCTGTATTCATATATGCGCATGAGTTCACTTTACCCTTCCATTTAGTGACTCTTAAGCTACAGTTCCACCGGAGGAACATTTTGTTGCTGAATGTTTCTCCTTGTTGCCAAGGGTAGAAACTTATGGCAACATACGTAAATTTTTTGTTTCCACAAGCAACAAACATTTGTTGCTGAAACGTAAAGAAATTTTAAGGAACATTTAGGAACATTTACGGAAACAAGCAACAGCAACAAAAATGGAACCGTAGCCATATATTTATTCGTTTTCGTACTTCACTGCACACTAAAAATCGCGACACGAATGTTTACTAGTTGCGTTCTTGATACTTTTCCGCTGCGATAGCAACACGGATTTGTTTACACATGTTTCCTATTTTCTTTTGAAGTTTACCGCTCAAAATGGAAACCGGCGACAAGTAGGAACAATCAACATTTTTTGCCGAAAAATAAAGAAATTTAAGGAACATTTAGGAACATTTACGGAAACACGCAACAGCAACAAAATTGTTCCTCCGACGGAATCGTAGCTTGAAGGTTGACAAGTAGAAACAGTAAACATTTGTTTCCGAAACAACAGCAACAAAAATTTTCCTTCGGTGGAACTGTAGCTTTAAACATTGTTGTTATCTCAATAAATAATAAAGAATGAATTGTGAAAGTGATTTTGTATAAGTTGAGTATAGTGGCGATGAAGTTAGGTAAGTACTAGTGTTTGTAAATTTTAGCAAGATAGTCTTTATAAATATATGAGTATATTATACACTACGTATGATAGAGTGGAGAATTTATGATAATTTATACAAATAATATACAATCTATTCGCATAATTAAAATCAGGAATCGGAATTAATAATAATTGAAGGAAACATATTTAACATTTTTAATTTTGCTTTAAACATCAACTTATCTGTCAAAAATCCAAGGCAATTGTTTCATTTCAATGAATTTGATTTTAGAGTAAAAAAAAACGAAAAAATCTGCAGCAATATATAACACACTATCGAGTTTTTCTAGAAACTTGGTAAAAATTGAATAGCGAATATATAATTCGTACTTTAGTTACGATAAACCAATGATTATTAGATTAAAATATTTATTTCAATAACTTCATAGAAATGTTATTAATTATAATTAAATTATAAATCCTTTTTTTTCATTTAACCCTTTCCGGCCCAAATTATTTTTTTGTGGAAAAAAGATTATATGTATATGGTTTGATAATGGTTCATTAGAGATACTCGAAGAAAATGAAACGAATTTCAAGATAAAAAAACACTGCAGGATGTGGTCACTCCACATAACCAGTAGGAACATATAACCAAACTATATAACCTATTTTGCGTAATATAACATAAAACAGTTTTTGTCATGTTTCAAACACAATTCTACTTTGCACGCTGAACATTTCTTACAAATCATAGAACTCATCTGCATGAAGATTTTCTAAATATTCAGTTATTGGATTTCCAACCCTCCCGGATGACTCCGGTAATAATGGTCAACCTCCCGACTTCCCGGGGTGGCTAATTTCCTCAGTTTTTTTAAAATTAAACGCAACCGCGCTCTACTAATCAAACTTCGATGTTTAATGATTATGATTTTGTGGTAAAAAACTGTCAAATATTAGAAGCTGAGTAGGTATATATAAATTAAAAATAAATAAATGATTGACATTTTCTTCAACCCCTCCCTACTAAACTCCTTAAAAAAATCTCCCGGGTTGGTCCTTTCGAAAATTGGCAACCCTATTCAGTAGGTAGGCACTCCAAACTTGCTTCCTCAGAACTAAAATAAGATAAAACGATTACGTAAGTGCCCAGTGGTCACTTCAGGAGGCCCCAACAAAATTAGTAATTTCGAAAAAAGAGGAAACATCGACGTTCAATATATTCATGAAAATGCATAAGATATAAGTAAATAACTTTGGAGCCATTTTTCCACCATTCATAAATAAAAATAACAAATTCACACAGTTTCAGCAGATCCTTTGAGTAGTGTCCAACTATAGTAAACAAATGCACGTTATACGCGCTTCGACTTATTTCGGTCTGTCTTCGATGAACACGTCAAATTTTGCTATGTTAGACAATCCACAAAACACACTGGTATACTGAAATAGCCAACGAGCAGTTTTACTCATGACTAACAAACTGTGGTCTTACTAGTCTAACCAGTTGCCCTGAAAGGGTTAATTGATCTCAGACGTTGCTAACTTATTTAATTTATTGTGCACGCTATTTGAAACACAGTAGGTATACAGGCAGAGAAAGTTTCCAACCGAGTGTTTTTCATTTAGTATAAATGGAAAATGCCCGGTCAAAAATTGAAGAAAATGTTTCAGAATTTATAAACAAAATCGTGTCGGAGTCATTTGAATAATTTTGGCTAAACATTTCACTAAAAGGACTTTTCGACTAATACACGCACCAGACGGTTAAATTGAATATTTATTTGATGAATTGACTACTAAGTATAAAATAACTTATCATTATGATAATATTGGAAATTATCTACCAATCAATTCATGAAGACTATACAAGTTGGCCTCAGTCAATTTCATATACCTTTCACATAAAGTGAACAAGAAAAATTCTTCAATAATTTGAAAATTATTGTATGCTGTATGCAGATTTTGAAACGGGATGACTCGATATTCTCTATAATTCACTGTTGCATTGTGAATGCAGATTTCGCGTCGCGGGATACACATAACCAGATCCCTCGGAAAATTGTTTGATAATTTTTTAATTATTGTGAATTTTCCTTGTTCACTTTCTGTGATATATAAACTTACCATGTAAAATAGCATAAAAATATATTTTAATTTTAAATAAATTCAGCGGACTGATTTCCGTTATATGTGCATCTTCAGCGAATCTTTGCGCAGGGCTGGTGGGACACTTAAATTACATAGTTTCAATGTGGTAATTTTCCAGTATAATACGAAAGAGCGGTTAATCAGGTTTTATCATAAGTAAAATTGGTTCATCTAATCTTACAAACAATTAAGAATATCAGAAAATCATCATTCCTGTTTTTATCGATAACCAACCGAAGTATACAGCTCGAAAACGAAAACGTTGTTGGCCTTCACGTTCAGGTAATTAGATGTTAACAAATCAATTTCGGAACGGGACCGAACTTTTACTGATGTATCTCCGTGCAGTACTTTTCATTTGCGTTTAAGATTTTATGGGTTTCTTCAATGGAACAAAACGTTTTATAGCTCACTCTAAGTATTTTTTTCTTAGTCTACAGGTCGAGGTATGTGTCCATCGCAAACGGTTGTCTCGATTGAAGGTCATTCATTATTCTATAAAATAAGTTCTTTGGTCTGCGAACCCCCCAGGGAGTCCCTGCGTAGCCATGACTGGGTCTCCGCGAAACAATAACTTTGACATCGACTACATATTCACATCTATTCAAATGACAGTTTTAATAAAAATTTGACATGTTCAAGTCTTTATATATTTTATCTATACAGATCTATTTTGACCAATATTCAATAAATATAATAACAATCAGAAAATAATCAATGATTAATTCCCCTTCTGATCAAATGAGCTTAAATTAGACTGGCTGGAATTGTTCTTGAAGCAGAACTGAATCAAAAAATGTATCAAACTGGTGGCAGAGCTGTGTAGATTGATTATGTGCAATATATCCAACAATCAGCTCTTCAGGTTTTTCGAGGCGGTATAGAGCGATTTTTGCTTCTTCATTTACCCTCCAAATTGAGTTAGGAAGTGTGTGTGAGTGCAGTGAGTATTCAAGAAGTGTCTGTCAGTGGTTTCAAATTTTTTGCCGGCATTCTTATTCGAGGAATTCATACGCTTTTCCGAGTTTTCGATAATTGCGCATCTGTACCTACAACCCCTCCAAGTTAAGTTGAAACGAAGTTTAAAATTTGTTCGTGAATCAAGTTGATGCTAAAGATGTACCAGATAAAAATACCATTTCAATGATGGATCTTTGCTTCTCAGGCATTTTATATAATTGCTTAAGGTCATTTATTGATAAATAAAACAACCAGTGGCATGTTTTCATTAATATTCAAAATACCATAGTGCCTCTGATATTATTCAGTGATGGAACGGGGTCCCCAAAAAATCTTTTTTCTTCTACCCCTATGGGAAGTACTCACTTTCCTTCCTCACACCAGAAAAAAGTCATATTTTCCTCCCTAGGAGGAAAAGTACTTTTCTTTCCTCTCATTGTAAATACGTTATAAGTGATGTAACTGTCATAAATGCCACAACAAGCAACGGCCTAAATTTTGTTCAGATCGTGAAGAAATATATCTGTCTACGGCCTAAAACTGAACATAATACATTGTTGCTATGCTTTAAACCAGGTAAATGTATAAATCAAGTGATTGGTAAAAAATACTATCTTCAAAGTACCACAAAAAATTGCAAAATATTTTAAGATTCCAAATGCTGAACATTACATAGGGCATAGTTTTAGAAGAACTTCAACAAGTCTATTAGTAAACGCTGGTAGAGATATATAAGCTCTAAAACAGCATGGCGGTTGGAAATCAACCAAAATTGCAGAATGTTATGTAGAAGAATCGTACGCAATATAAAATGAAAAATTTCTGATCAAATCATGGAAATTAATAAAGAACCCGAACTTCTACATAATCAGCCAAGCACTTCTAGAAGTTTTACCACCATTACGATGTGTAAGCGAAAATACTTAAAATTCTGAAGCTCCTGTTCAAACACTCTCTTCTGCCAATGGTGTTCATATAAGTGCTACTCAAAACTGCACATTCAATATTAACATACTTAATCCCAAAATGTAGATAAACATGACTACGTGTAATTAATTATATAGCATTATATTAATATATTAGTTCAGTAAACAATATTACTTTACCTACTTAGTTATGTCCTTAAATTCGTTATTTGTGCTGAAAATAAAGTTTCAATTTAGGGAAGAAGGAAAAATCATATGCATTACACTGGATTTTAGTGCTTTTTCCTTCCTTGGAACCTACATTCTGCGGGAGGAAAAGTGGCACTTTCCCCCTGTAATGCAAATAGCTACTTCCCTAACAGCCTAACTCGCACTATGTAACTTTGGAGTCCCCTGTTCTAGGGGCTAAGGCGCTAAGGTATGAGCATTGAGAACTATGACTGGCGGTGAACCTTGACTATGCCCAGTACTGAAATAATTATTGCCTTTTGACGCGTGAGAAGATGTTAATTTTTATATAAGAACCTCGATAAGAACGAAATAACAGGCAACAGTTTTTTATACGAATGAAAGCTCCTTTCGTTTCACACGATCGTAATAGCTCTTTCTTGATTATACTGAAATATTGTCATATTACTGAATCTTAAATTGGTCTATATTTCCAGTTGAATTAGGAAATAGTAAGTGATTAGAGCGATGTGATTTTTCAGCTCAAATTTACATTCAGGTATTGAATTTCGAGATTAATTGCTATTTTCGTTTCACGGAAACAGTATTGATATTTCTAAATTTATACTTTTAACGAAGATTGGAAATGAGGTTAAACAACAATTCAACATCTCAGAAAACCATTTTTGTTATAATTCTGAAATCTCCTTCATATGGAAATTCTCCAAACCAGATAAGCTATACCAAATTTCTAGTGATGAAAGTCCATTTAAGTTTTGAAAACCAATTTTATCAATAATATAAATATATATATATATATATATATATATATATATATATATATATATATATATATATATATATATATATATATATATATATATATATATATATATATATATATATATATATATATGTATATATATATACATATATTTATATATATTGACAATTTAAGATTAAATTTAAATTGTCACACTTCGTAGGCTATTAACTCTAATAACCGTACCACATACCAATAACTTTTCCTGGAAATCGAATACCTGCGTAAGAGACAACGTTTTTATTTTAAAGCTGAATTCTATATCTGAAAAATTACTCATTATGAATTATGAAAAATATTTCAAATCAACATTTTATGAACAAGTTTTTAGATGGATGAATATATATATATACATATGAAGTGACATACAGGTCAACAAGCAAAGTTTACAACGAAAACACTATAATGCCTAATTATAATTATATTATAGTTTCATGAATCGGATATATATATATATATATATATATATATATATATATATATATATATATATATATATATATATATATATATATATCCGATTCATGAAACTATAATATAATTATAATTAGGCATTATAGTGTTTTCGTTGTAAACTTTGCTTGTTGACCTGTATGCCACTTCATTTCATAATGTTCTTCTGAAAACTTGTACAAGAAGACATAAATTGAATCTTAATAATAAGCCTAACATCATCATACCTGTACAAAAAGAGATAAATTGGATCTTAATAATTACCCTAACATCATCACAACGGTATAAAAAATATCCTAGTGACACATTTTCTGAGAAAAAAAATTGCGAATTGAACTAATTCACAACTAATTAAGATCTGGTTCCTTGCGGAAAGAAATGATATACAATTATGACAATGGAAAATTAATTAAAGAATCAATTCATTATTCCGTTTCTGAACACAATTGACACCAACGGTAGATACGGAATGAACTAATAAACAATAATTCGGCAATAAAAGGTTAGCTAGTAAAAATGACGAAATAAGAAATCTTATGAGAAATATAAGTTAGTTTCTGAATCGAAAAGGTGGGTCGCAAGACAAACGGTAGCTGTGATATCCATCAGAATTGAATGATAATATTTTAATACCCACTTAATTTACCGATCTAATCATATATAAGTCGAAAATAATTCAAAAGCGTAAATATGTTTTTAGGTCCTCAATCATCATGCCTCACATAACTAAGCACAAACTTATCTTATTTGGCTTGTAACAAATAAAGAATACACGTCTTGTGGAGTAGAGGTTGAGTGACCGTCTATGAAGCAGGCATGCTGGGTTCGAATCCTGGGTTAGGTATGGATGTTTGTGTATGTAAAGTAACTTTAGGTAGGTATATCATTCATACAGGTAAAAATACAATACCTCAGTAGATAATACAAAAACGCTATTCAAAGTACATTTTTTTTATTCATTAAAATGATTGATAATTACCAAGTAATAAAGTTGTTATTAGAGCTCTTCATTTGAATCGAAAACTAAGCATAGTCGAAGAAAATAATTGTTATGAAAGGGAAACAACAAATGAGAAAGAAACAGTAGATAACTTTATATTTGATAGCAAAGTATTAATCGCGAAGAGAAAGAGAGTGAGTTGAGACTATACTTTCACCCATACCAATCCCAATATAGGTCAAGAATTTAACTTAAAGTATTAATTCTCTTTGGTGTGGATTGGTATATGTAGGAAAAACTTGCCAGGCATTAAAAAGAAGGATAGCCATCCAAAAAAGTGACATTAGACTTCAGCCTGATAGGTGTGCTCTGGCTAGTAATGCCTCTTTCCTGAAGCATCAGTTCAATTTTGAGGATACAAAAGTTTTATGCACTAGTATGAATAAAAATAAGAGAACCTATCTGAAAATGTGTTACATCAATGAAAGGGTCAATAATATAAACATAAAGACTGACATTAGTAATCTAAGTAGCATATACAGTTATTTACTATCTTTGGACTTAATTGGCCCACCACGATGAGTCCAACGCATAAATATTGTTGTTGGTATACGGTTAACCTATTCACTCTTGTTTTCTTCTTTCAGTTGTCGAATGGGGGTTCTATGGACAACCCAATTACTCTATGAAATATAACCTATAAAAATTAACAAAATTGCTCCTTTGTCGAACTATTAAACACGGTCTGGTTGGTCATATTTTTCAAGTTAAAGGGAAATTAGAGTTCCTTTTGAGGTTTGTCATGTTCATTTTGTTGTTTTTTGAGTCTTGTTCAGATGTAAGTTAGAAAGTTTATGTTAATATTGTAAGGTAATTTTTGTATAATTTTAGCATTTTGAGAAGAACCGCTTAAGGTTCGAAATATAGAACTGCCGAGAACCCAAAGAAAGTACAATTGTTGATTACACGGCAACACTCCTCTCAAGATATATATATATATATATATATATATATATATATATATATATATATATATATATATATATACATATATTTATATATATTTATATATATTCATATATATTTATATATCTTTAAAATTGAAATTGTCATGTGAAATTTCTTGAAACAATTCCCGAAATTTTCTGCGACAAATAAACTTTCCGCATGCCGTGCGTAAAGTATACCTTCTTTCAACAAGTCGTGTGAACTTAATGATTCCCCAAGTTTTCATCTGGCCAATCTTAGAAAAATCTCATAACAGTCGATGTTCGTGGAACTTCGATACAATTATAGCGGCAAAAATTCAAGATATCTAAGAATCTATAGAAGATAACGCTAGATCAGATAAGAATGCGTTCATCAATCTAGCACATCTCGGCGCGTAGCTGACACGAAAAAACCATCGTCTAAATTCAGAATACCATATAAGTAAATATCCTCTATAGCAGCTAGTCTGGTATAGACAACGGTATTCTATCATTAAACTCAATAGGGGCAATTGAAAAACCTTCCGAGCCACTTCTTCTACCGACGTAATATAAACTGGAAGAGATGGGCATGGGTTTAATGCCTTCGCCTGTAGATTTACTACCTCCATCAATCGTTAGAATGAATAAGATCGTTTTGGTTGTTACGAAGTTATGACGATATTATTATGACAGATCCATTGACGCAGGAAAGTTATTATTGCGCAGAGATAGCGTACACGTACCTGAATGGGAGGATATGACAAGTTTTATGCTTTCTATGACTTTTTTTCGGTCCATTGAATTAGCTTATTCTAGTCACTGATGGAGGACGATGATATTGCCCACTTTGTTCGAAAAAAACTCGTCGATTTTCTATGTTTTCATTGTTGAATATGATTTGTCCGTTTCTACGGATCCGGTTTCATTTGAAACGAAAGGTTATTGACCGAAACTTCTGTTTGTATCGAGGTTTATCGAATTAAAAGAATTATATTTAGAGAGTTAGTTATTTGGAAACTTACAGATCGAAATCAAAACAAGCTGGACTCGACGGTGTGAAATAATTATAACGTTGTGAATGACCTTAGTGAATTAATTGATAATTTGAATAACATGAATTACTGTAATATTTTCTACAGAATTCCAATTGAAATGCACCAGTCTATAGATTCAGTGAAACACATGTATTCCAAAGTCATCTTTTAATATCTCACCAATTGCTAGAAATAGGTAGGGATATATTTACGAGATATAGACAAACATTCAAATACAAAACGTCATCGAAAATTGAATTCAATACGTTTTCATTGATAGTACCTGTATTCTTCACATTTGAATCTAAAGCAATAACACCACGAATTTCACATAACTGAACACCATACTGGTGGAAAAAACACATTTCCAAATAATCCAACTCAATCACAGCAGATAGCTAGTTTGGAACGTATAAGATCTCATCAAAGCTGTCGAGAAGGAACGATTGGAAAATCTTCTAAATCGAACACTAAAATCCTCACTAATCCTCTCGTACATATGTTGAGAAACAGTATTGATGATGCGAGGAGTTAAAAAGAATAATTTAATAGGTCTACGAAATTTTCCATACAATATAATTACCTATAATAATGTGAAATGATTTCACAGGCAACGCAAAGTATTGAAATCGAATAGAAATTCGATCTATAGCAGCATGATAGCTTTTGAGACAAGAACAAAGTGCACTATATTTCTCGTTATATATAAATACATACTAATACCTATATAATTGTTGAGTGAATAACAGTTATAATTCAGACTTCCTTTCTGGGACGTTTCAATATAGTGATCAACGCACACGAATCGTAATTAGAATTCATTCTACGCTCCTGAAATTACATAGATTTTTCCCATCTATTTGTTAAGTGGTATGTTCACTCAAATCGTTGTAATGATATGGAAATCCACCATTAATGTAATTTGAGGATGTTTGCATAGAGATAAGTAGAATTTAATGAATAATTGAAAATTTTAGATTCAATAGGGCATTCGTCAGTTTTTTCTTTATGATTCCATGAAATTATGAATATCTGCAGTATTCTACCGTGAATTTATGTTTCCATCCTTGTCATCATTTTCAAAATTTTATGAAATCATCAAGTTTCGGAAAACAGGTATGTTCGAACAAAATTTAACCTCCATATACATACACAGATTTATATATATATATATATATATATATATATATATATATATATATATATATATATATATATATATATATATATATATATATATATATATATATATATATATATTATATATATATATATATATATATATATATATATATATATATATATATATATATATATATATATATATATATATATATATATATATATATATTTATTTATATATATATATATATATATATATATATATTTATATATAATATATATATATACCTATATACCTGGTGAATTTTTTTAAGTTGAATCAGTTGAAAATCTCGAAAATGAAATATCTTACGGAAAAATGTTTCGAATAAAAAATAAGATGGTTTTGGGGGGGTCCACTTAGGCTAAAACCTCTTCCATTTCCCTCATCCTTGTGGGGGGAAGGGGTCAACTTTGAAATTTTAAATGGGCATCTCTGTTTTATATTGCAGATTCGTATTTTACGTACAAAAAGATTTTTACGAACAATTTTTTACGATTTGTCACATATGGCTCTGTAAGCGAATTTGAATTTACCGTCTGAATGACCTTGAGTCATCCGTTTTATTAATCATTCAAATGTATATATATATATATATATATATATATATATATATATATATATATATATATATATATATATATATATATATATATATAGAATGGCTTCCGAAATTGATTTTTCGATTAATCATTTGTTATAGCACTAATGCACGTTTAAAAAATCTATTACGACTTCTTGTGTCGGTCGATTCCAGTTTAGAGATAACCAAATACGAAAATAACATGGTGCAAGCGCGTGGCAGAACAAAACCAGAAATAATAGACAGATAAATTGTTATTTCAAGGAAATATAATTCCAAAAGTTATGACACATTCGAATTAATTTAAATCCAGTTTCCTCCGTCCATTTTTTCTCATGCTTTTGATTAATTATTTGTACTATTTAATTATTGTTCACCTCACCTACCATTGTTCAATTCAATTAACAGCTACGATATACCTACATACATTGTTTCACGGATGAGGTGCCCAAGATGAAAAACTTTTTCATTTTCAGTTTTAGCGACAAATGATATTCTTGATAAAAAAATTTGGGAATCCTGTTTCATTTTATATTCAATTTTATGTGAAACCCAATGAATTTTTACAGAAGTTGGGAAATGTAGTAATAATTTAGGGAGTATCCAATTTCTTTATTAATTTCTTTAATCATTGATCAATTGATCAATTCAATTAACAGCTACGATATACTTACATACATTGTTTCACGGATGAGGTGCCCAAGATGAAAAACTTTTTCATTTTCAGTTTTAGCGACAAATGTTATGCTTGATAAGAAAATTTGGGAATCCTATTTCATTTTATATTCAATTTTATGTGAAACCCAATGAATTTTTACAGAAGTTGGGAAATGTAGTAATAATTTAGGGAGTATCCAATTTCTTTAATCATTGATCAATTGATCAATTCAATTAACAGCTACGATATACCTACATACATTGTCTCACGGATGAGGTGCCCAAGATGAAAAACTTTTTCATTTTCAGTTTTAGCGACAAATGTTATTCTTGATAAAAAAATTTGGGAATCCTGTTTCATTTTATATTCAATTTTATGTGAAACCCAATGAATTTTTACAGAAGTTGGGACATGTAGTAATAATTTGGGGAGTATCCAATTTCTTTATTAATTTCTTTAATCCATTCTTTGTTACTGGTACATTCGGGTATTTCTCATTAATAGTTATTTAATAAACTAGTTTATTAATGAGAGCGATTAATGGTTGAGATATTTTAACGCGCTCGCTCCGCTCGCGCGTTAATAGTTCGAGACCATTAATCGCTACATTAATAAACGAGTTTATTACAAGATTTTTCCGTCGACCTCATCATGAATTGAGTATAAATTCTTGATTGAAATAAATTTTTATTTCGCATGACAGATACACTTGACACAATATAAATTTCTATGTTCATTTCGATATATTTATATTTATGCTCCCGATGGAACAATTTGAGAAATTCATAGATGGAATATTAGACATGTGACATTCTGAATAGTTAACATTACCTACAATATCCGATAAGGAATATGTGGAACTGGTGGAAGCTGAAGTGTTATTTACTTTCGAACGATTATTGCATAAAAATTTTTCCGCAGTTTCTACTTTATTTTGCATAGAGTTAAATTTTTCGATTTGAATTATGAATTCCTTTTCTCTTTGGAATAACAGTACAGACACAGAATAATTCAACTATTCCGTGCTGAATACTTCTGTGTTTGGTTGCCATACATTAAAATAGGAGAAATTGCACATTAAAATGGGTCATTAATGATCAATTTCTTGTACGTTAAAGTAAGCTTTTATTTAGAGGTCGACGGAAAATAAATTAATTGCGTACTTGTACGAAACAGGTCCAATAGTATAGCACTTTACAAGATATATTCTTTGTTGGGCCGTTCGGAACCGGGGCGTTAAACTGTAGGTCCCTCGAGATAAAAAAAGAGTTAGCATAGTTGAAATAGAATGACAATTTGAAAATTATTTACCAAAGTTGACAGTTACCTAGGAATATCGCAAAAGTCACCCACTAGATTATTATTACATTTCCGAATTCATAGTGTTTTACATAAAATTGAATATAAAATGAAGAAGTTTTCAAAAAACAAGAAATTTATTTCATTTCGTGGAAGCTTTGAACAAGAAAAATGTTTCATCAAGAATAGCATTTTTCCTAAAATTGAGAATAAAAATGTTTTTCCTCTTGGGCACCTCATCCGTGGACACGCTGTTTAAACGCAAAATGAATTAATATGTGACGATTCAACTATAATAGAGTACCTATCATCTATAGGTGTAGTTAGTATTATCGTACGACTCAATAGTAACAAATCTGATTTTGGAATTTTCTGCTTCCATAGTGTTATACATGCCCGCCAATTGCCAGTCGGACTCACGCACGAAAGGTTCCGTACCATTGACTATGCCCCCCTTGAATATTTATTATATTTTAATTTTATTATTTATTATTGAAGTAAATATACAATTAAGTATTTTGTGCATATTTCAAGTGCCTACCTGTTACCATTTATTGATATCGAGCAAAAATAGGCAAAAATAGGCGTTTTTTTGTATGGGAGCCCCCCTTAAATACGTATTCATTTTTTCAAATTTTATCATTTATCATTGCAGTAAAAATACAACTGAGTATTTTGTAAATATTTCAAGTGCCTACTTGTCGCCATTATCAATATCGAGCAAAAAACGGCCCCCCCTAAATATTTATTTTATTTTGTTTTTAGTATTTGTTGTTATATCGGCAATAGAAATACAAAATTTGTGAAAATTTCAACTGTTATCGCGGTTCTTGAGATACAGCCTGGTGACAGACAGACGGACAGACAGACAGCGAAGTCTTAGTAATAGGGTTCCGTTATTACCCTTTGGGTACGGAACCCTAAAAATGGCTGCGGTTGTAGGAAAAAAATATGTAATCCCAAAGGCTACTTCCCTAACATGAACCGAATTCGTGAACGCATGTTTAGTCTTCTAACTAGGCTTGCCAACTCTCTAAGAGACCAACTCGGGAGAATTTCTAAAAGTCGGCTAGGGGAGGGGGGTGTAAGAAAATGTCAACCAATTTTAGATTTTTTTTGCTTTCGAGCAGCATCTAATATTTGATGACGGATTTTCACCACAAAATCATAATCATTAAAGATCGAAGTTTGATAGAGCGACGGTTGCGTATAATTTGAGAAAAACCGGAGAAATTATTGTAATCCGGGAGGTCGGGAGGTTTAACCATTATTACCGGAGTCTCCCGGGCAATCCGGGAGGGGTTGGCAATCCTACTTCTAATTGAATTTGGAGGTACTGTAGATAACCTCAAAGCTTGAAAACACACAAAAACGCATATAATTTCTAATTTAAAAATGCGTAGACGGAAGAGAATATTTGTAACTCTAAATGGCACATCACTCGCATAGGAATTTCCAATTTGGAGAGGCTGTAAAGATAGAAAAATCATTTCCATACACTCTCTCCAAAACGTCCTAGAGAACTGTATTTTGTATATATTATCCATAACTAATTTCCATATTTTTCAGCTATCGCAGCTCCCCGTCACTTCAATCTCCAAAATATGTGCATGCCAAATTTTAGACGGAATTGAACCTAATTGTGATTGTTTTTTATTAATCAAAAACAATACAAGATATCAAATTTTAGCTAATTTAGTCTGAAGTATACCTGAAGGAACATACTATTGAAAATATGGTTTACGATAAACAAGTTGCAGGAATACTGCCTGAATATCCTTGTCTGACAAACAATGATCATCATTGTCCGATTTTAGGATATCACTTTAATGCATTATTTCCGTAGTTTGTGTGTTCATGCATTTACTGCAGTAAAGAGAGCACTACTTTATTATCAGCTAATTTAATGCAGAATACGTTGACCCACATAGCACGGTAGCAATAAATTAATGAAAACACTACCATAATATTCTATTTACCATTTGTAATGATAACAAAACGAACGAGAAGGTCACTAAAATGAAATGGGTAACAAAATAAATATCGAAGAATACAAAAAATACTTCTCAATACACACAAGTGCAATCGAAGATTCATATTACGTTCACTATATAAATTAAACGAATGGAAAATATATATTTATATTCGTTATCTAGTTAGCAATTGAAATGCACACGAGGGAAAATAAGTTTATTTATTTCCAAATATCCAAACAAGTTCAATTTCTCCATTGTTGCGAACATTCGTCATTTTCCATGACTTTCATGCGTTTTACGACAGAAAGTCAACAATGATGAATTTTTATCCGATATAGAATATTCCTACAGTACCTAATACATATTTCAAACGGAATAATAGAAATGGAGCAATATCGTATTTTAAAGATTATCAAATAGTTGCAATAGCAATACGTAACTCAATATGAAATTTCATGGTAAGAAGTGCATATGAAGAAACGATGTTTCAGTATCATAATGACTTTCTACAAAATTCATTCGTACATTGCGTCATTCTGTTTTCCTAATTTTTTGTTGCCATCTACTTTTTCCTGAATGTCAATCAGATTTCAGGAAATGATTTTCCTTAAATCAACTGCTGGCTATATGATTGTCATTCGCTGGAAAAAATCGATCTAAAATTCGAAGAACTTGAGCGCGACACAGTTTGAAAGTGATTATGGCGATTATGTCGATAACGGGTCGGATAGTCCACGAGAAATTAGAACCAAATTGAAATTCCATCGAGCTAAAGAATAGATATAGGATCGATTCGACCTTAAGGTGGCCAAATCCAGCGACCGATTACACAACCAATCAAGACCGTTCGAAATAAGGGTACATCCTCATTCGTCAGAGTCAACATCGGCGATCGTCAAACGACGACCCAGAAAAGCATAAGTAGTACCTTGGAAAGAATTACGGTTAAATTAATCCTTCCGGAGTCTGTCTTACTTAAGACGGACGAGTAGACCGGCACTGAGCGGTATCGATGAACCAACAACCAACACCACCGAGATCGAACGGAAAGCAATCGGACGTTCGATTGTACGCGATATTGACGCGCGAGGAGAGACTAGCGGACGGGCGAACGCGACACAACTGATTCCGGAGGTGCGGCGTTCGCGTTCAGGAGCGACGGAATGACCGTCGACACGGTTGGTGGGGTCACGGAGCGGAGACGATGGAGGATGCTGCTGCCAGCGGACTGCATTTCGCTGTTTGCGCGATGCACGCGCGTTTTGATTTATCGGGATAACGCCGGCCAGTCGCCGAAAATGCTCGAGTCGTTCTTTCGATTGCATATGCAAAACAATAAATAAACGAAGCGAAAATACAAGATACGTTCTCCCGGATCCGATTCACGATTCACTGTACGATTTTTTTCCGCTCCTGCGTATATATATATATATATATATATATATATATATATATATATATATATAAATATATATATATATATATATATATATATATATATATATATATATATATATATATATATATATATATATATATTCGAATTTTTTTTGCCTGTGAACTATTTCTAATCTCTTGATAATTATCAACAATAACATAATTGTTGAATCTCAAAAAACTCGATTTTATTAAAAAGTTGACGTTTCGCCACGACATTCGTGGCTTTATCGAAACTTTTGAAAAAATTGAAATTTCTCTGACATTTATTGATTTGAAAAAATTTGAATAGAAAAAGACTACTATGTTTCACTAAAATTTTTCGGCTGTGGCCGTTCTTTGAGATTCAACAAGCTTGTTATTGCTAATAATTATCAAGAGATTATATATATATATATATATATATATATATATATATATATATATATATATATATATATATATATATATATATATATATATATATATATATATATATATATATATATATATATATATATATATATATATATATATATATATATATATATATATATATATATATATATATATATATATATATAAATATATATATAAATATATATATATATATATATATATATATATATATATACATACAGGGTGACCTAATTGCCATGGGCCACTATAACTATCTCGGTAATTATAAGAACTACAAGGTTGGTCAAATTAGACAAAATGTGCAGTTTTTTGAGGACATTGAAAATCTAGTTTCATATTTGAAAAAAAAAAATTATCTCGAGCTACGGGGGTTTTTCGAAAAATTGCTCGAAACTGTTTGATCGAATATCTCAAAAAGTTTAATTCTTACAAAAAATTAGTGAAGGAAAAAATTTATGCAATTTAGACGCTCTTCAATTTAGTATGTTTTAAGGAAATTTGGTTCGTATAGTTTTCGAGATGTTACCATCAACTTACTTTTTTAAATCCGGACCTGTATTTTTCATTCCATTTAATGAAAAAACTGATTTTCTGATTTCAACGATGTATCACATGTTCATATTTGTCTGCGTTTTAATGATAAAAAGACAAAATTTAAGTTGTATTGAGTTTAAAAAAATGAGAACATCAGAGGTGGCTTAGACTACCAGTAAAACAATTGCCTATTTCAATAACATAAACAGACTGTTGCAGCGTGTAATGAAAGAAACTGTCTATTAAGTTTTTAAAAATTCAAACTTTTTACCATTTAATTAAATTCAAGTTATGTAATAAACCTCAAAACTTTCTTATTTTGTAAAATTAACTTTGCCAAAATTCGAAGTGGATGATACATACCTAATGCATTTATTTCATCTTCCCCATTCTCTGCCGTTACAGTTGTTGCATAACAAAAAATAAATCTAATTTTTCACCATGTTGGTTTAAACTTTGACACGACACATGTATTACGGATCATAGGCTTTTATAAGCAATTGTTTCTCTTTGCTCTATGTGCCAAAGAAGTTAAATACTACTTTTTACCATTTAAATACAGACGAATAATGACATGTGATACATCGCTGAAATCAGAAAAAAGTTTTTTTACATTTGAAATGAAAAATGCAGGTCCGTATTTAAAAAACAAAGTTGAATGTGATATCTCGAAAACTAGACGAACCAAATTTCCTTAAAAAATACCAGCTTGAAGAACGTCTGAAGTGCAAACATTTTTTTCCCACCAATTTTTTGTAAAAATTATACTTTCTGAGATATTTGATCCAATAGTTTTGAGCAATTCTTCGAAAACCCCTCGTAGCTCGAGATAGAAATTTTTATTTTTAAATCTGAAACCGGATTGCCAATTTCCTCCAAAAACTGCACATTTTATCTCATTTGACCAACATTGTAGTTATTATAGTTACCGAGATAGCAATTATATTCTTGAAGGAAATGAGGTTCCCTACAAAAAAACTTTTTTAATAAATTGACATAAAACTAACCGTTTCTTTGTAACCGTACCTTTTTTCTAGGGTGGCTGAAAAAATCCAAAATATAAGCAAAAAATTCAAAAAACAAATCAATGTCTAAGGCACGGTTACAACGAAACGACTTGTTCCAAGTCAATTCACTAGGAGCGTTTTTGTAGGGAATTTAATTTTATTCAAGAATGTACATCGATTAAATATTTCAGATTGACGATTTGCCAGTTTTAGGTATAAAAATGCGATTACTGTCAAAAAAGCAATAGTTGTAATGATACACCCTTGATATTAATATTAAGGGCTCAAACTTTCACGATAAATTTTTTTGTTATCATGAATAATATTTTCACAGTATCGTTGAAATATATATATATATATATATATATATATATATATATATGAATATATATAAATATATATATATAAATACATATACATATATATATATATATATATATATATATATATATATATATATACACTGTCCGGTAGACCTTGTTCAATATCGGAACTGGAGGTAGATTAGGTCATGACTGGTCAGAATATCAGAATTTCACCTCAGTAAACATCCCACCACTTTCGAGATTATGGGCATTTTTTGAATTCCTGGAAATTCGCTACCTCACCTTGGATTTGTCGGTGCATTTTTAACAAATTAAAACTAATTTTTTTTTTTTAACTCGAGGGACCTACAGTTTAACGCCGGTTCCGAACGGCCAATGGGCTTGTGAACGATGCACATTACCCAACAATTTATCTTATATATAGAACCACTAAATTCTGGACATACACAACACCCAAGAGCAAGGTGGGACTCGAACCCACAATCCTCGGTTTACAAACGGTATAAGGCGGTTCACCTTACCGCTGGTCTACCGAGGCCTCAATTAAAACTAATATACTATATACATAATAAATAAATATAAATATATATATATATATATATATATATATATATATATATATATATATATATATATATATATATATATATATATATATATATATATAATATATATATATATATATATATAAATATATATATATATATATTACAAAATGAATTGAAATACACTAAGAAGTGACAAATTTAACTTAGATCACTTCGGTTCTCGTGACCTCTTTATATGTTAATACATAAGTTGTCCAGAAATAAGCGAAATATAAGTTTGGAGGAGTAGGCGTTTATTACATTTTTCGAAATGTTCTTACATGCAAGTCTACGTTTATAACGCTGTATATTTGCGAAATCTAAACTTATATCATCAATTTCTCTTCACTTTCCGTTCAGAATTCTAAATTATTTCATTTTCTAACATATTTCCGCATTTCATCATATAATCGTTGTTGTTATTGGGTACTTCGTTGAGTTATCTATAAAAACTGTCTCTTAATTATGGTGACAAACAAGACATAAATATTTTGAAATATATAATTGGTTAAAAGTGGTTCAATAGAATATTCAAATACATGGCCAGATAAAATAGTAATTAGTCCCAACCAGCTCCAAAATAGTGATTGTCAATATTGTGGAATTTAAAGAAAAACATCGAATCGAAATGAAAAACCAAAAATTCCTTTTAATAATGGTATTCACTTAACACCTTAAATATATGATTGCTAGAAAAACTTCCAGACTTATCTTTCAATTCAAGCAATTATTCTTGTTGCATGAGGAACAGATGCATCCTTCGGTTAGTTCAGCAAAATTCAACTTATGGAAAATAATTTAATGAAACCCAATTGAAAATTATTTATAAACGTTAACAGTCTTGAACAAAAATCAAATATGAACACAAATCTATTTAAAAATTTTTTTACTCTTATATTTTGGGTGGTTCAAATTTTTCCTACTCAAGCAAAGTAGAAAATGCAACGCTATGTTGTTTAATGTGCTTTATCCAAGAATACAGGAAGGAGAACACATTTTCCATATATGCAAATAAAACTCTCTTTTCATATGGAGATTCTGGATCAATGATATAATACTCAAATATTCTTCAAGAATAAACTGAATTCGGCAAAAGAGGGTCAATAATATTTTATTCGCGTATATACATTAATACATACAAACATACATATATATGTATATATCAGTGGCGGCTCGTGAGGTTTTTGTTTAAGGAGGCTACAAGAGGTGTTAGAAAATACACCATAGGCGAAAATTTTCAGAATTTCAAGGTCAACCGCCTTATAATTTAAAGAAAATCAAAGTAAAACAAGCACCCTAAGCTATTAATTTGTTTTCACTTTCGAGTGTCTACCTTGAGACCTACAACTCCTATTTACAATATTCACAAAAACTCTTCTCAGGCAATTAATCAATTCATCTATTCATCAAATTTTTTTTTCTTTCACAAAATAGGTACCTACCTACCTACTTAACGAATTTGTTAACAGCTGGTGAGAGCAAATAAAAAGTTATTATATATTTTTGAAGATTAGCGGGATTCTGCGATCTTTAACGTTAGCAAAATGATCTATAATATCCTCATAAAATTTTTTGTCTCTCGCCAAAAGTTTTACCAATTCCTTTTCAATAGACAACAAACTAATATTTTCAAACGATCCTGGCTCATTGAATGTCGTAAATAAGTTTTAATTCTCTCAAGAGTGGAAAACGAGCGCTCTACGGAAGCCGATGTCACCGGGATAGAAACAACTAGACATAAGAGTTTATAAACTTGGGGTAAATCTTGATTCAAATGATTATCAAAAAGGTATTTAATAGTCCTCACATGATTTTCATTTTGCCCCAAAATTTCATTGTCAAAAAAAGTGTATTTTTGACATAAATTTTCCAAAAGGTTATCTGGAAAATTAGCCGAAAATCCGGTAAACAAATTTTTATTGAGTAAGTCGAAGAAATACAGTTCTTTCAAATCAGAGAACCTTATTTCTATTTGACCCCTAATAGTATCCAAAATTTCATAAAATATTTGCTTATAGTGAAGCTCCATATCTGCGTAACTGAATTTCTTTCGTTTTGGGCTAAATTGAGTCGTATCATCAGTAGTTTGAAATACAGAAAATAGTTTTTTAAAATAAACTTCTGCACGAAATTCTGAAATTTTTTCCAAAAGAAACTTGAGCCGATCTCGTGAGTAAATTACATCTGAAAACTTGTGCTGTAAGATTCGAAAAACTATTTCTGTTTGTTCAAAAATTAATTTAAAGATGTTTTAAAAATGTATAAATTCCTTATTTTGTAAGTAAGATATTGATCCGCGTGCTGTATTTAAAGTTACTTTATCGGTGAAAAATTCCTCACTTTCAACTAGGTATAGAATTAAATCCTCAAATCCTAAGCGGCCCCAAACAGAGACATTTTCCCTAGTAAAAAGTAAACACTGCCAACAAAATAATTTATTTTTTACCTGTGATCCGGTTAGGCAAGGATGTCTCTCATAATTTCTTGTATTAATACCGTGGTTTTGTTGTCTGTTACGCTGCACTGAATTGTTTAATTCAGGGGTAGGTCGCAATGTTTTTATCAAAACTTTATCCTCATAACTTAGTGCACTAAAGTTATGGGATAACAATTATTCCACTAAGTCATCATTGAAATTCTTGAAATTAACTTCAGTAACCAAACTCATTTCAAAACAATACGCGAGCAATGTAAGTAAACAAGCTGTTTTCGGCCATTAGTCACTACGATCACACTACGATTAAATTAATGCTTTCCAACGAATTCACTCGATTTTACCCGAAATTCTATAGTTGTGATTGGTCGACATTATATGAGACTCAGGCTCCATCGGTGTTGCCATTTACATGTGTTTTTCTTTTCTATTGCAATGAAGTATTCATTGGCAGTATTCGCACCGTTGTTTGCTTTTCTGTGGCAGGCATAATGAACGTTGAGATTATACCCTTTTAAGCCTCCGCAGCGTTGCCACAAATCTTGAAATGAATGAAATGCAGTAAATGTAAATACCATTATATAATGTAGGATGAAAGGAAGGTAGGTGCATAAAATAATATGATTTTGATTAATATGAATATGCTGAATGCTGACTATTCAATATAATATATTAGTGATACACGGAATATTATTGAAGAGGAGGCTCAGCCTCCTTAGCTGCCTTTGAATAGCCGCCACTGGTATATATATATATATATATATATATATATATATATATATATATATATATATATATATATATATATATATATAGGGTGATTCACGGTCGATGGCACATTAGACGTTTCTGGTGAACCATATAACGGATCACTTTGAAAATTCAATTGCTTTTAAAGTTGATCCAATCGTTTTGAAATTGTTATGAATTCATATAAATTTTTTGAGGTTCATAGGAGGTAGATTCGGTTACATTTCATCGAACTTTCTACATGTCCTGCTGATAATTTTATCACACTATCCAAAAATGATAAAAAAATTCATAAGAACTTCGTTTGAACAGTTTTGTTCCATCGTTTTCGAAGGTATTTGCAACTTCTGAAGTGAAGAAAATCTCGATATTATTAGTAGATTGTCAGAACGTTACTATCGAATAGTAGTCATGACATGCTTACCAAATACCGAATGGGGATACCATGTTCAAGGAACATTTTCACAAATAAGTGCTCATAAGTCCGAAACTTGACTAGTTAGGTAGAGGTATGATATACATAGATAAAAAGGAAACTCTAGCAGCTTTCCGAATTTTCAATAATATACAGGTTATTCCATTTGAAATAATCAACTTACAGTCACTTTTTCAAGCAAACGACATAACTGTATTTTTTTACCACCCTGTATCGAAGTAATGGAGATTAGGCTGAAGTGTAAGAAGCCCCCAAGTATCAACAAACTTCAACCGAAATTTCGATATCATAGTAATTCTTAACTCAAAGATATCAGTTTTTAGAGGTCTTGATTTCCGACAAAAAAAAATGAAAATAATTTTTATTTCGAAAACGGCAACAGATAGGTATAGGGAAATATTATAAAAAGTTGTTGGAAAAATGTTGGAGATTCTAAAAATAATATCATATACAGGCTGTTCCTTTTGAAAAATCAAAGTTGCTTAGTATTACTTTCTAATAGAAGTGGCAACACCGCATTACCAGAAACGTCTAATGTGCCATCCACCGTGAATCACCCTGTATATATATATATATATATATATATATATATATAGGATTGAGTTTCGGGGGGGTGAGGGGTGGCTGAATCAAAATTTACCTCCTTAAATTTAAATAGAAAACGCACATCCCGTATCCGGTAAATCATAATAGATCTTATGGTTGACCGATAGTGACCAGTGAGCTCTCATTTTGTAGTAGCAGATGAACTCATTTTACAATTATTATCTTAGTAATCTCAATTCTTTTGTAACTACAATAAATCTCGGAAGGGCTGCAGCCCCATGGCTCCCTCCCTGGGTGCGCCACTGATATATATATATATATATATATATATATATATATATATATATATATATATATATATATATGTCTTTAGAATCATAAGCCAATTTTGAAACTTTTGAAGAAGCCAATGAAAGATTTAAATGACGAAAATTTCGTCATCAGTGGCTGTAGCAAGATCGAGTGACCTGGAAACGCAAAGAACAAGTATTATACAATATTTATTAAAATAACTCAAACTGATTTCGTATATATATATTGCCTTATGTTCCTTGAAAGTTCAACAAAAAGAGTATAATTCCCCAACGTCCGAGACCAATCGACCAACTATTGGTAGCATGAGCAAACAATACAGTTTCTCTGTGGTAGTAAATTCCATCCGAATGGTGATTTTGCCGAGATTGCTCAATAATTCCGATAGAATTAAAATGAATTGTTCGTTATTCAAGAGCATAATGGCTAGTGTACACGAAACGCTTATGTCCCTATGAAAAGTCTGGTGCACTAGTATATACTTTCTCCAAGATAGACTAATTTTAGTGTTGAAAAAGTGTGGTAAAATCCGGTGCCCGATTAACACTTTCGGATGAAAAGTGGTGGGGGCCACGAAAATCCCAAAATTTCACGGTTCGCTATAATGTGATTTCTATATTTCAGTACGAATTGAGGGTCGTAGATTATTGAATTCACATACTATGGCAAAAAGCTATTGCATTTCAAGATTTTCAGAAGTATAGAAATGCCTCAGGTATACGTATTCACATGTTCACATAAAAGTGTTATAGAGAAGTCATATGCATTTTTGATTTTCAAATTTCAATATTTTCTCTGTACTATTTTCAAAATTTCAATTTAGGTGTTGGCCTGTAGGCTGCAGCTGCTGGTAAATCCGGCAGTGGTCAGATCTATGAGAGAAAATGCACCAAGAAAATTGGCTGCAGATTCAACAGAATTATATGAATTTAACCGAAATCCTTAGTAAATACTACATATTTGATGGTTTTGTTAGTATCAAATGCCGTTTTTTATGTTTGAGAATAAAGAATTCATATATATTTTTCATTCGCTACAAAGATATTGACTTTGAGATTCCGTGCTCAGTAATGTTTATTGTTGTATCTATCAACTGGATAATTTTGTTGAAACATATTTAAAAAGTCCCATTCAGAGCCTCAACTTCTCAACTTTTGTACATGTTTCGAAAATAGAGGTAACAATGAACAAAAACCGAAACGGGATTAACAAGAGTTTCATAGGAGTCTGCATAGACTCTTTATGTGTTGATGGTTAAATGCTATGATGGCTATACCAAAATGTATCGAGAATAACACATCTAAGGAACATGCCTCCCATTGCTTTACAAAAAAAAGCGTGAACAGCAAAGCTCTGTCACTCATTTTCTTCTCATTTTCATTTTTTTAGTTATAAATTCTTCACCAAATATTTGGAAAAAAAAAACATGAAATATCTACAATTCAAAGGCAATGGTCGAACAAAATAGTTGAAATTTGCAAGGGTACGTAGCAAATTTCAACCTTCTAAAGTAATCTGCAGAAGCTGTGGAAAGCGAAACCACGAAAACAAAAGGAACCTCACCAAGAGGCCATTCCCTAACATTAAGTCAATCAACGTACAAAATTTTAACACTCTAACTCCATTTAAACGGGTTCTGTGGGCGCAAAAATCAATCAAAAGCCAGTTTTGTTTACCCTCCAAATGGCCGGCTAATGCACCTTCATGTTACTTTCTTTCCCATAATTTGGAGATGCCAAAATTTTAACTGCATTCACCTGAATTTTGAATATTCTTTTCTCCCTCAAGAACAAAACTAGATATCTAATTTAATTTCATTTGATCTGACCGAGGCTTCTGGAGATGCCAGAATGTCCCGAGAAAAGAAAATAATATATGCATTCATACATACATATATATATATATATATATATATATATATATATATATATATATATATATATATATATATATATATATATATATATATATATATATGTTCAGAAATATTTCCGCGGTCGGAAGTATTTGAAAAACTTGGTTCTCGACGTTTCGGCTCCTTTTGCGAAGCCGTCTTCAGGAGAATTAGAAGGGAAAATAATTCAGATACGTGGCCTCAATCTGCCTACTCCACGAATCGAATTAGGAGGAATCGGAAATAATACGATTGCGTGGTCTCAAACTGCCTACTCCACCAACCGTACTGCTTCCTGTCAACTCTGAAGTCTCAACCTGCCTACTCTTCAGAGTCAACTGACGGGCCGATCGTCGCGTGGCCGTATTTATAGGGAAGGGGGGCGGGTACTCTATTGACGTAGTTATTGACGTAGTATTGACGTCAATGGGGTATTCACGCACGGTATCAGTGCGGGATGCACTCCGATTGGGTGTGACACGGCGACCACTGAGAAGCGGCTTCCATGCTGATGGGAGTCTGTGACTGTCATCTCTGGTGTTCAAACAATTTGGACGTTTTTCTATTTCTACAGCTTCACGAAATATTCGGGATTTGAATGATCGGACGGGAGCAATAGTTCTTGTATTGGGGAAATCGATAATGTGGCCTGTTTGGGTGTGATGTTGGGAAAGGGCGTTGGTGATATCTGAATGTCTTACTGAAAGTGAATGTTCCTTGGCACGGACCTGAATTCGTCGGTTCGTTTGTCCTATATAAGAACGAGGACAATTGGAACAGGGAATCTCATAAACACCGTGATTTTCGTTAGGAATTTTATCCTTGACGGATCTGATTAGATGGGAGAGTTTTTGTTGGGTGGTGAATATTGTTTTGATGTTTGTGTTTTTGAGAGATCTTGCGATCTTATCTGTTACTCCTTTGATGTAAGGAAGGAATAATTTAGGTGTAGATTCTTGGTCAGTGGGAACGTCGAGATTTTTCAAATCTTTTACGCGGTTCATCCCGAGAACAAAGTTTTTCATATATATATATATATATATATATATATATATATATATATATATATATATATATATATATATATATATATATATATATATATATGTTAGGTACACAATGTATTGACTATTGAGTCGATATAAAAACGGGTCAGTCTGCTAAAAAAAATGTATTGGGATGCTTTTTACGATCCATTTTGAAAATTTGATATTACTTCAACCTACATTACCGCTTCCCTGTGTGTTATCATCATGATAATAATTAAAAATGAAGATGATAGAATAAACATTACTGTGGAAATATCACAATATAGTTTTGTAACAATTCGCGTGATTGGAATTGAGCATTCATACATGATAAACTTTTAGCACATCGTGATGATGAGGTATCCTTTTCGTACTTGCGTCAACGCTGTTATCTATGAAACTATAAAAGAATTCGTGAAAGTTGTTTAGTACTTTCATTTTTAATACATATCATATTTACAAGATAACGGTGTAAAGAAATGTAACGGTTTTGAGTTACGACATAAAACCAATACATTGAAGCCTCCGTTTTTTATATTAGTCAAGACGCATGGTAAAAACTCAATCGGCACCACACACACCAGTTATACGAATATTTCATAATGGGTAATAAATAAGATGAAGATGTCACGTAATAAAAAACAAATGGGCGAAATAGAACGAAAAGGATGAAGCGTTGATATGTTAATTTAAAATTAATGAAGTATTGAACCGAGGTGGGAATATTAAATAGTTGATACAATTCATCAAGAATGAAATAGAATAAGTAGGTATTCAGTTTCCCAATTATTGTGAAAATGAAAGAAAAAATAATAAATAGAAACCACGAGAAAAAGTATCAGTGAAATCACCGCCTAATTGTGTGATCGTATCTATGTACAAACAATAGAGTCCTGTAAATAAATAGGCCATCAGGAGGTGATGAAATATTGTTCCTTTTGAAAACTACTCGACTGAGCCCTATGAAATCAGTAGAAAACATAACGCTCAGCACCTGTCCCTGACCTGAAAAATTCTTTCATATGAACTATTACACAAGAAAATGTTAACATAACAAAGGATGAAAAAAAAATTGACCAGAATAGTATATTCTGTAACAAGGTTAGAATGAAAATTCGATGCGAGTGGAAAAGTTCCGAGCGCGAGCCGAAGGCGAGCGTGAGGAACCACGAGCATCACGAATTTTCATTCTAAACGAGTAGCAGACTATACTTTCTCCACGATCGAAAATTTTAAATATATATTTTTATATGAAAACGAACAGAAGATAAGTTATATTACAGAACTCAATCACAATTATATTAAATATATATATATATATATATATATATATATATATATATATATATATATATATATATATATATATATTTATATATATATATATATATATATATATAGGGTCATTCACGGTAGACGCCACGGAATATTGTGTTTAAATGAATTAGTTAAGAAACAAAACTAGTTAGCGGGCAACTAAACAACTAAAAATTATTTTCAAAGAATTAGCTTAGAGTGCCTTAATATTTAATAAGTAAATAAATTTTGCATCTACTGGGAACATCAAATACAATTAAGGTGTCATTTAAATCAAGGAAGTTATATCTGCTCAACATTCTTACTTTTTGGTGCTAATTACTTGACACAAGTGAAACTTTACACTTAGAAGCTAATACATGCTGAGAATTCAAATGTTTAAGTTGATACCACTTTTCAACAAAGTATGAATTATATCAAAAATCGCACAGTATAGGTGAGGTGAGCCTTAATGAAACTCACCTTTATTTTGGTCGTAGAAGCAGAAAATGTTACAATATATAGAGAAGTCCCATTCAAAAACACCACTTCCATACATTTGGAGTTTTTTAAACACACTGTATATAATGTAAGTAATTTTGAAACTACTAGTAACCCACCCCATACCTAATTTTGTATCTTAACCAAATCATTCGCAATATTCCGTGGCAACTATCGGGAATAACCATGTATATATATATATATATATATATATATATATATATATAATATATATATATATATATATATATAATATATATATATATATATATATATATATATATATATATATATATATATATATATATATATATATATATATATATATATATATATATATATATATATATATATATATATATATATAATATAATATAATATATATATATATATATATATATATATATATATATATATATATATATATATATATATATATATATATATATATATATATAATATATAGGGGAGAGTGGGGAGCATTCGACCATCGGGACACTTTTGTGTTTTCCGCTAATGAAGTTATTTCCTAGAGCCAAAAATGTGGGAACAGCAAGAACTGCTAATTTATACAGATTCAATTTGAACTTGAAAGGGTGGAATATTCGTTAATATACGTTAGTGAACAATAATTGTTTCATTAAATTATGTGGTCCAATCCACCCCGCGTTATGGTCGAACCTACCCCAGCAGTAGTGAGGATTCGACCACATGTAGGTTTGTTAAAAAACGTTAAATTAAAAAATTGAAAAAAACATTTTTTTTGTTTCGTCTTTTTTCTTTCGTGCAAAACTATTCTCTCGGTTTACCAACACATCGAATAACGCAAATTATCGAACACATTTTTCATTGAGGATTTTTAAAGGTTAAACGGTTGAATGCTCCCCACTTTCCCCTATATATATATATATATATATATATATATATATATATATATATATATATATATATATATATATATATATATATATATATATATATATATATATATATATATATATATATATATAAATATATATATATATATATATATAAATATATATATATATATATATATATATATATATATATATACGTAGTTATTCCGTTATATATATATTTCAGATAGAAAAAATACAAAAACAAGATATATGATTCCGTGAGCGACAATTTGCGAATCGATGACAGGAATAATGAGTCATGTAAATGAAATTCATTCTCTTATGTGGATGAGGAGTCAATCTTAAGTGCTAAGAACCCTATAAAATAAATGGTATTCATCAGTTGAACACGTTGCTCATTGATTGCTTTTGAGTTGAAAAAGTTCGTGTAATTACATTCAGAATATGGGCACAATTAACTTTTCCTCTATATCAAAACGTCAACTTAACCGAATGGTTTTGAAACATTTTCACTGGAATAATATAAATTATTACCTACATAAAAACATTCACAACCGAAATTAACCACTCTATTACTTTGACATTGGTGGCATTACTTTGGCATTGGTGTCCATTCAATTTTAAGGGAGATATGCAAATATTAATTTTCGATTACATCCTTCTCTGAGATTTTATTGAGGTCCTAAGACACAGATATTAAACAATCATATGAAATCAATTTTCGGAAATCAAATTGTTAGATTTTTATAACCCTTACAATTTGAAGTTACCTTGCCTCAAATTTCTATAAAATAACATCCATTCAAAGATTACCCACATACTCAAAGACAACGGAAATATTTCAGCAGTATGGTATACCCGATCATTCTGCTGCAGTCGTAAAGCAATTTTTTCTATCATCGCTGCATTAAAAAGAGATCTCTTTTGGACTGGCCTTCCAGGTCTCCTGATTTGACTGAGTATTCCAGTGTATGGATTAAGTTGAATTTTGGCAGTATAAACTTATTTCTACCTGCCGCCATTTTCATGTAAATATTTCTTATTTAGAAGGGGGAAATTTCGTAGGATTGAAATGTTGTACTGTGAGTGCCTTTTGGTGGCTTCAACTATTTTCCCCTTGGTAAGATGCATCGAGATATTGCTCGACACAAATTCAAAAACATATACAAATACAAGTGTTAGCTTTCTCTGTTTTCCAAAGCCGAATAAATATTTTATATAGAGAGAAAATCATTTTAGAGAAAAGTAAAAGATTGGTTTATTGAAGATATGGAAAATCAATCTGAAGAAGAATCACACAACTCCGAGAATGACGGTGTGATCTTTGCATTTTACAAAAAAAAATTGAATTCTTCCAAGTTATTAACTCCTACGATTGAAATCAAGGTTAGTTGTGGTTATTTAATGAAAATTCAAGTTGCTGCAGCCAAAGCAGAGTTTTGTAAGAAATGCAAGGCTTACGTGTAATCTTCCAAAAGCTTACGATAAGGAAAGGAATTTGAACGCAGACCGAGCCTAGCAGCGCATGAACAAGAGCAGAATAAAATTTTCCCTCGTTATGTAAACTCCTCCATTAATTCAATGAGGCTTTTGTCTGAAGTGAGAGATAAATAGACAAAAAGCATTAAAGTTGACGATACCAGGCCACGACTTCTCTTCTTTTTTCCCACATTGTATGATGAATTTGCATCTTTCCAACCTATCACCTTCTCTGTATTTTCTCTGGAGTAAGTTTTCTCCTGCATATCCTTCACACTTTTACTTGAAACTAGAGATGAAACGGATATCCGGTAACTATCCGGTATCCGGCCTATCCGGCCTTGTTTTCACTATCCGGCCGGATACCGAATAATAATTCAGTATACGGCCGGATTCCGGATAGTAAAATTCAAAAATTATTTCTGTTATTAATTATTTCAGTACTTAAAATTAAAAAGTGGCAAATTGTGGGGAATAAATACCAAATTATCCGCATTTGTTGGTAAGAGGCGACTCCGCTTGGCTTCGTATATCAGACCAGCTTCTGAAAATAGCCTTCCGCCCGCTGTAAACGCTACTGCCAGGTGCTGAAAGATAAATTCTAGCAAAACTTGACAACTGCGGGTAGTGATTCAAATTATCTGAACACCATATGGGTCGTAATTGCGATCGATTCGAGATCTCTTTAAGAGAAAGTCAATCTCGTTAGCAATTGGATTTTGTTTTTCTTGATAGCCACGATCACTTCTATTATCCCTTGCCACTTCATTGAAACAGTCCCAATAAGTGTCATGGGCTTCACGTGTGAAGTTGGATCCAGTTTCATCTTCTTTCATTTGTTTAGCAGGTGTCGAAGTCGGCGATGATCTGTTACTGTGAGAAGAAGATTCGTCGTAAGAGTTTTTTATATACTCTATTATGATTTTCTGTCTCGCTTTTTCAGTTTCAAGAACTCCTAAATAGTCTGACTTGAACCCTGGGTCTAAAACGGTATCAATTAGGTATTTTGATCAATGATCTCCGCTCACGTGCGGTAACACCCGAACGCGCCCGAATATTTCGATCTTGTTCAGGGCGCCTATATTCATATCAAACTGATCGCGTCATGTAATGCGATAAAGGGCCGAATATCCGGTAGCCCAATATCCGGCGCTCCGGCCTCGTAGCTTGCCGAATATTCGGTATCCGGCCAAACCACTAGCTGTTTCATCTCTACTTGAAACTAACATTGTTATGAAAAACTCAAAAAACTTTCAAATCTCTCATACAACCCTGTTCAAAGTTGGTTTTGAAACGTCATATTTCGCTCGACACCTCCCCCCCCCCAAACTCCACACGTAATTAATGGATGCCCTCTTAGTGACGGAGCTGTGCTGCCGACGCATTTTTGTTTTTTAATTGAAATGGTTGATTTCATAGTGTAACCTAATAAAATCCCGTTTATTCAATCAACAATAACGATGTAATATCGGGTCACAATATCTTAGAGTCAGGATGTATTTCGAACTTAGTGGTTCTACAACATCGAACCCACAAAACATCGAGTTCTCAAACCAGAACGCCCGTCGATTATGATCAAATGATCAGTCAATGAGCGTAGTACACATCCGGTACGGATGGCATGTCATCGCGGTTTCCAGTTTGACGAGAATCCGGCAGAGTACAATGATCAGAGAACACATCGGGTGCATCAAATCGTGACGACAACCCGAAACGCGTCGTAGGTACCGCTGTTCGGTTACTCGAAAATTGCGAATCCCTGTTTTCGAACGTGATAACAAGATCGTTAATTCCGACACACTCTCGAATTTCTAAATAAATCCTCATTAGCGATAGACTCCTTTTGACTACCTGAATTCTTATCCGTTTAATCTGGTCGTGACTAATGGCGTGTTGTTTCCGATTCAACAAGGTTTTGATTTATTACGAAAACAGAAATGAATTATTTCGTTGATTTTTTAAATTATCTACATGTTTGAGAATCGTGCATTCGGAACATATGTTAGTCTTCAACTGTTTCCAGAAGAAGGCTGTATTTCTAATTCCACAATAATAGCAACGAGAGCATTTGATCAATTAGGTTGACATCATCAGTAATCAAAAGGTTCTGATGAGTTTGTTTTTTACGTTCAATAAAAGAAACTCCCATGCTGGGTTATAATATAACATAGTTGGAAATTTCATAGAATAGAATAGAATATAAAAGTGTCTTTATTTCTAGTAACTACAATTAGCAAAAAGAAAATTGAGTCAAAAGAGAAAAGTTGCACTTTATATATTATAAAATTCATCCAAATCATAAGGCTCCAATTTAATCAAGATTTCGTTTATTACTCTCTTGAATTTTGACATTTAGTTTATATTCAGATCAAATTAGACAATCTATCAGGCAAGAACATCCTCAGGCAAGAAGAGTGGCAACCTTTCCCATTCATAGTGAGGTAACGCCTAGGATATATGTACCTATATAACGTATTCTTTCATATCTGTTTCGACTCAAATCATTTTCGATGAGGTGTTTTTGTAGAACAAAAAGCATTGCCAAGCATTCTTGGATGTACTCATGTAATCTTGTTATCTCTGAATAAACTCCCTCCTACACCCGAGTCCAAAAATAATGGGAGTGAAAACTTGGAACTTAAAACAACAACAAATGAAATCCCTTGCTGCAGAAGAGAATCTCACAATTTGCGGCTTTCATTCGAAATCTGAGGTCTTGGGAGGTTTGATCGATCTTCGCCACTGAGGCGCCATTTAATCTGTTGTTGTTTTAACTCCCAAGTTCTCCATCCTATACTTGGATACGCAGTTCTGATGAGGTTTACAGAGTTCGAAACACATGGCAACAGCTGCTTCCATATGCGTGTTGAACAGATAATTTGCACCTCTTATTATTGTGATATTACATAAATTTGTTTCATATATATATATATATATATATATATATATATATATATATATATATATATATATATATATATATATATATATATAAATATATATTTAAATATATAAATATTTATATATATATATATATATATATATATATATATATATATATATATATATATATATATATATATATATATAATTATTTATTCGAATTGTTGTTGCCTGTGAACTATTTCTAATCTCTTGATAATTATTAGCAATAACAGGCTTGTTGAATCTCAAAAAACTCGATTTTATTAAAAATTTGACGTTTCGCCACGACATTCGTGGCTTTATCAAAACTTTTGAAAAAATTGAGATTTCTTTGACATTTATTGATTTGAAAAAATTTGAATAGAAAAAGACTACTATGTTTCACTAAAATTTTTCGGCTGTGGCCGTTCTTTGTTATTTATTACGTGCTATTCAGTCCAATACTAACATTCAAATCTGTTATTATTAGATGGTAAGGGAAACCACAGAAACCTTTACCCACGTAACGTTCGAAATAGGTTCAAATTATTTTGATTTTGAAAAGTCAAAGAATAGGGTAATATTTATCTTGTTTTCAAAAATTTCTCATTGCGGCTGTGGCCGTCTTCAGTTATTAATTACGTGCTATTTAGTCCAATATCAACAGACAGGTCTGTTGATATTAGATGGGAAGGGAACCACATAAACCTTCACCCACGTAATGTACAAAATAGGTTTAAAATATTTGATTGTTGTCTTTAAAAAGACATTACTTGTAATTTTGGAGATCACATGTTCTAGACTATACTTTCTTTTTAGAAAAATTGAAAATTCTAGATGTTTAGATTTTGTCTAAGAAGATGAGTTGTTATGGTTAGAGTTTGTTGTTTGTTGAATTATTTTGTTTTGATTTATGTTGTTTCTTAGAAAAATTGAAGAATTAAATCTGCGTATATTGAACTCAAATGTTTGATATCTGTTCTATCATTTACGACTTTATTTAAAATTTTTTGAATATGTAACATTTCTGAAATTTCTCTACGTTTTTGATCTTTTTCTATTTCTAAAATTTTCGTACTATTAAAGTTGAAAGTATGATTCTCATTGTTTTTATGTTTTATTAGTGCTGTGGTTTGTGTTCTGGTATATTTGTGTGCTTTTAATATTTCTTCTAAATTTTGAAAAGTTTGTCATGTATATGATTTATTACAATTATTACAGGGTATACTACAAACAACATGAGTTTTTTGAGATTCAACAAGCCTGTTATTGCTAATAATTAACTGAGAGATTATATATATATATATATATATATATATATATATATATATATATATATATATATATATATATATATATATATATATATATATATATATATATATATATATATATATATATATATATGTTCATTCTAAATGTATTTTTTAAACAAATTGTGCATCCAGAGAAGGTTCAGCAGATTAAGTTTTTTTCTCATTCATATAGTGAAAAAAGCCTTACTTGTTCGCTCATTTTCATGTTTGACAAAATATCTGAACGCAAAATTAATTGAATTAATATTAATCAGTTGAATGAATTTATATTTTCTCAAGGGTATTTATTTCACAGTACTAGTGCGGTTAAAAGCTTTACTGCTCTTTACCGCAACATTACCAGTTTTGGTAAAACTAATAAACAATTTCAATGTTGCAAAATCTACTTACATCCCTTATTTTCCCATCAATGATATTCGTAAAATTATTATAGATCCACGTAATAGAATTTTTTAAAGCATGTTTAGGTGGCTATAATGTCACATTTTGCATAACTTCGTACAATTTTAATACATAACTACATATTTTCTTAGGATATCGAGCGGTTTTAATAGATCAGTAGTAACAACAAAACGTTATTTCAGGATCCATAATAGATAGGTACTAAACGTAATTTAATGAAATGATATTAGGTAATGAATATCTACTTATATTCTCATCGTCAGTTGTAATTGACAATATCCGTGAGTGTTACCCGCGATTACTAATATCTTTTGAATTTCCTCAACGCAAATGGCAACAAAAAAGGTAATTAGAATCTTTTTTTTCAGCTTCCTCTAGTGACAGAGCATGCCAAAGTTACATTCTCAACGGATCATAAAACACATGATCGTTCAGGAAATAATCAAGAATGGCCTAATTGGTAATTATATTAACGGGTAAACATAATGTAAATGGGGACGCGCTGGTCGAATACTTCGAATTTGGGAAATCCTGCATTTCATTGTAATTCAAGATGAAATTAATTTTTATTGCCTAGTAGGTGACTCATATTTGAGAAGGCCAACTTTGATGAAATGCAAAAACTTCAAGTCGGATTATATTCAACATAGTTAAATTATGGAATACGGATGTTGGACTTCGTTTAAAATACTGATACTAGCAGCAGTTAACGATGAAAGTACAAATCTAATTTTATTGAAGAAATGTTTGACATGAAAAAGGTGACAGCAACTTTTCGAAAATGCACATTCTCGAAAAACACGCTGTAACTCAGAAACGATGATAGATATCGATATGCGGTTTTCGATATTGAGTCTGTCATATAAATTGGGCATCAGATACAGGCATCAGTTTTTATCGATCTAATAGTATGAAAATAGGACTTCTCTTTTGAAAGTGTCCAATTTGACCCACCCTGTACAACACAAAGTGATCTAGTTATCAAATAACAAAAAAAGGTCTGTTGTGTTTCATCCTTCTCGCCATTCAATCACGAATTAATAGTAACCCAAGAAGCTATGGGCCAAGTTTTATACTCCCCCATATAGTTACACACCCCTCGGTGGAGCTGCATGCCTCATGAGACATGAGATTCCTGACAAAGTTAATCACCCCTCGTACCCAACCACATTCTCCCGTACTCCTCAAAAACTCTTTTTATATATGGAAAAAATTCGATCAAAATTACCTTTTATTATCCATTTCTCAGAAAATTATATTCTTGATAAAAATTGCTGGATTGCGGAAAAATTGGATTTGAGATGTTGAAATTCTAATTTTCTGAAATGTGTACAGGGGAGAACAAAAACTAGAAATTTTGAACAAGAGTAAACTACTCTTATTTTCGACATTATTGGAAAAGTTCATTTAGAAAATTTGTTTGAATTAGAAAGCAATATTCAGATTTGAAATCAAAATTTTTTAGAAAATTTCATTAAAGAATTTTGTACACGAACAACAAAATGTTTAGCGATGGAAGGAAGAAATGTGAAAATTGAAGGATTTAGTGATTGATAATTCAAGTTTCTGAACGTTTTTGTAATTCAGTTTTTAGTTATGTTCAATATAAATGTAAATTAGGACTACCCTTTAAGGAATTTGAGAACATTATGAATAAGGTGATCGTTGTGCCCAAAAAACACCAAGGAAATCACTATATTTTGAAAAAACGAGTAGGGGTTAAGAATTTGCATGTAAAAGGAAAAAAAATGAAGGGAAATCGAAATCTTAGTGATGAAGCGCTTCTGCTCATGCGTTTTTATGTTTGTAGAATAATGTCAATTGAAACGAAAAATAATTAGTATGTTAAAACATTTAAAAGGCACTTTCTGAGAGTATCTATATGATTGTATTCCAATCACGCTGAATAGGTTAAATATATTCAGCTGAAATAAAAGACGGAGATAACCTAATATTTAAAATATTCTACTGTTTAGTTGGAAAATGGATTTTTGAAATTGAACCACATCGAATAATGATGAAGTTAAATATAATGAATTAAGGAAGTCGAATGTTTTAAATAGTTCAGGGGAAATTATTCAAAAATCTATATTTAATTTGAGTTGATTTTAAAAAAAACTATCAAATGCAAGACTTCTAGTACTGTCACATTTCCAATTTTCAATAAAATTAATAAATCGCTCATTTTAAATAAAAAAGTACACTCTAATAGCTATCTTTAAAAAAATCAGTGTATGATATGAAATAAATATACGAACAATAATTTTTCACATAAGGAATGTTTGTTTCAAAATATATCTTCTAAAAAAAACATTTGAAAATGTGCCATTGAATTTGTGCACCACATTATCCCAAATTCGTTTCAAATCCATCGCGCTTTCAGTTTCAAACGAACACTGAACCAAATTAAATACAATTTCCACATAAAATTAAATCATAAGATGAATTAACATAGGAATAAATATTAATAATGAGCACAGAAAGCTCGCTTATAAAATTTAACGTTGGAAACGATGCCTCCAACTAATCGGAAAGCCTCTAAATATTCAACGATCCGCTTCAACAAGATGTCGCCGCTTTAGGTGGGAATAACACAGCTGGATTTTGAAACCCATATAAGAAAACTCTATGGTCAAGTTGCAAGTTTCTGGTTTATGCTTTGACAAAATGCAAAACATTTTCCTGAAAATTACACATAAAATCAGGGTATTGGACCCTCCGGTCAAAACAAGTGAACTGCACACCACGCGCATCAATTTGTGTCCATCTAGATGTCATGCCCGATCTAAGGATACGAAAAACTTCATCATAAAGCATCATTATCCTGATACACTTCGTGCAATGTAGGTAAAAAGTCATGAGACAGAGAAAAATAGACCCACTAGAGGGCTCTCCTGTCCCAGACAAGGGTCGCATTACCATGTGAAGCCCATCATTAGCAAGGCCTTAACCAGCCCCATCCAACGGTGCCTAATCCACTAATTGGCAGCTCCTAGCCAAACGGGGCAGACTGGTGATTTTTATGGATTTTTCCATAACAAAAAATTCTCCGCTAAAGCAAGAAGTTCAATTTTTCGCGAATTTTCTTTTATGGTTCAATCTAATAAGTTACAAACACTTTTTTCCTTCGATTTATAATTGTTCCAATAAATTTACGCTCTCAAAGCTGCTTTTATAATTAATCTGAAGTAGATTATAACTTATAGAAGACTTAGACCTATAAATGAGTAAAAAAAACTTGGACTATTCAAATCAAACTCCACTGTTCACATGTTTAGTTTTCCTTAATAATTTATTTCATCCTGATGGATTATAATATAATGTTGCGTTGTATACAAAAATAAGATTCAATTATTTTTCATAGGTAAGTATGTATTTTCAAGTATTTGCATGAGATTTCCGTTTTCAATTAACTAAATATACTAATTAGTTATTCGTGAATTACAGTCAGAATTAACTTCAGCGTCATATTATTCGAAAGCGCATATATTCCAGAAAATTTCTTCGCTTACGTAATGTTACTCACTATTCAATTAATTCATGAAACTATATAATTAATTCTTGAAACTACGTAGCTGTTAAATCCAGAACTGATTCCGTAAAAGTTGCTCCAAAAAATTATATGAGAAATAGCTAATTATAATGTTTGGGAAGTAAAAAGTGGAATCAGTTGTTGGAGATTCCACAGTAGTTAAAGGAAGAAAAAGTATAGAAAAATCTCGACAGATCAGTCACACATCTACAAACCATTTAACGAGCATATAGAAACCTATTATTAGACTATTAGACAAACTGAATGATACAGCTCAGCTGAATTTTCAAAAACACGCGAAGTCCAATTTAAAATATAACTTTCCCGAATAAACTAATTATTTCATTCATATAAAAATTATCTATGTATATTTTGTGTACTAGACATACACGGTGTCCCAGATTAAACATTCCACCTGACTAATTCGTTTAATATGAAGTCTTGAACGAATTCCAAATCAGGTCGATTTCTAATTTGATTGGCGAGCATCGATTTTTATTATTAGGTACTTGTTCTTTAGCTGACAACCCTGCGTAGATCTACGGAACTATTGGGATCTGACATTCCAGATGGCGCACTCTGGCGGCCAGATGGATGAATTTTTTATTTCCAACGTAAACATTTGCAATAATTGCATGTACAGTTTCAGATTTCTTACAAATTACGGTGCAAAGGTGTAAAATGGAAAGAGCAAATTTTGCGAAACATAGAATGGTCATGTCTAAAGAGTGCTTTTGCTTGAAAAGTTCTAATTCAAAAACATATACAAATACAAGTGTTAGCTTTCATCGTTTTCCGAAGCCAAATAAATATTTTGTTGACAGAGGAAATAATTTTAAAGAAAAGTAAAAGATTGATTTATTGAAGGTATGGAAAATCAATCTGAAGAAGAATTACACAACTCTGAGTTGTGGCGGTGTGATCTTTGCATTTTACAAAAGAAAATTACATTATTCCAGGTTATTAACTCCTATGATTAAAATTGAGATTAGTTGTCTTTATTAATGAAAATTCAAGATGCTGCAGCCAAAAGGAGAGTTTTGTGAAAAATGCTGTTCTTACATGTAATCTTCCAAAAAGCTTACGATAAGGAAAGGAATTTAAAAGCAGAACGAGCCTAGCAGCACATGAACAAGTGCAGAATAAAATTTTTCCTCGTTATGTAAACTCTCCATTAATTTCATGTTTTTCTCTCAGGTGAGAGATAGATAGACAAAAAGCATTAAAGTTGACGATACCACGCCTCGACTTCTATTCATTTTTCCCACATGATTAATTTGCATCTTTCCAATCTATCAACTTCTCTGTATTTTCTCTTGAATAAGTTTTCACCTGCATATCGCTTCACACTCTCACTTGAAAGTGACATTGTTTTGAAAAACTTAAAAAAAACTTTCAAATCTCTCATATAACCCGTGTTCAAAGTTGGTTTTGAAGCGCCATATTTCGAGTTTATCACCTTAGCTCCGCTTCTATGTCAGATCCCAATAGGAAATGCGATTCATCATATGAAAGCTCATTTGACACTGACTCTGAATTAGTAAACAAAAATACTGAAATTTTACGAAGCGTTTTCTAGAAAAAACATGCAATAGTTTTACTTTTGAATTGACATTGTTTGCTGAAATCGAAAACCCAGTTGTTTCTGGCACGTGTTTAGCCTGTCAACGGAACATCTCTTTACGTTTGCAAAAATCTTTATACTTAGTTAACTTTCGATATTTTTCCAAAGTACGTTGTCTTAAAAATTCCAAATTTTCAACCTAACCTAAACTTAAGCTTCAGTTCCACCGGAGGAACATTTGTTGCTGAATGTTTCTACTTGTAACCAAGGTTAGAAACTTATGGCAACATACGTAAATTTCTTGTTTCCACTGAAGCAACTAAAATTGTCAATACTTGCATATTATTAAGTAGAAACAATCAACATTTGTTGCCGAAGCATAAAGAAATTTTGGAGAACATTTAGGAACATTTTTTTGTTGTGTCTGACAGGGACCAAAAATTGTTTAAAAATTCAATTCATCTTCACAACGGTAACTAGAACGCTACCGAAACGTTGAAATAAAAAATAGAAAAACATATTGTGGTTTAGGTAATTCCCAAAAAAATAAGAAAAATAATAAGTAAGTTGTTAATTATTAAATGTTAATAAAATAAAAACACTTGGCTTTAAGTTTCACAAATATATTGAATAAAAATTAACAATTACATTAGTCAACTAGTTTCGGGTTATGGGCCCATTATCAAGACTGAACAGAAAAATACTTAACAAGCTTATTTATGATATTGATTGTAGTAGAGGGGAAATTTGGTATTCAACTTGTTCATTTACGATTATTTATTGATTATCACAAAACGGTATTAAAAGCATATGTACAAATAAACGTAATTTAAAGTCACTCTTAGTCAATAACAAGGATAGGAACAATATTGGAGAAAACAGTGGTGTTTACAAAATCTTTTGTAATGAATGCCCATCATTTTATATCGGACAAACAGGCAGAAAAATCAACACTCGCGTAGAAGAACATAAAAAGTCAATTTTGTTTAACAAAAACACCACTGGTTTCTCAGATCATTGTATAAAATTTAACCATTTCATCGACTTCGAGAAAACGATATGCCTCCACCCAGGTAAAAAGGGCAAACGTCTTGACCTGTTGGAAATTTTAGAAATTAGTAGTGCCATTAAGAGGAATTACCCCATCGTAAATGAACAAGTTGAATACCTAATTTCCCCTCTACTACAATCAATATTATAAATAAGCTTGTTAAGTATTTTTCTGTTCAGTCTTGATAATGGGCCCATAACCCGAAACTAGTTGACTAATGTAATTGTTAATTTTTATTCAATATATTTGTGAAACTTAAAGCCAAGTGTTTTTATTTTAAATATCAGTATTTAATCATGTTTCACCAAGTGATAAGCGAAACTTCAATATTAGTTATTAAATGTTAATAAAATGTAGAATACGTGATATGTAGGAAATGAAATGTTATCTTGAAATCCGGTATTTACTATTTCGAAACTATTTAAATGGAAAAATATGCCTGTGTAAAAACCATGAATAAAAGTCCACTTTTTATAAAATGTTTTCGCGTTTTTATTTAATCTCGCATTCCCCTCCTAGACTAATGTTGTAGTAAATTTTATGCTCTACAAATTAGTTCCTTTCCCAGTTTACTCTATCTTGCACCGTTTTAATGAAAATCGCGTTTTATTACTTTGAAGAGAAATTTCACAGTAAAAATAAGAGTTTTGAGTGATTATTATCACAAATTTCAAAACTTTTATGTCTTTAGGGGATAGGACAGATCATTTAGAACATACTTTGTCTCCACAGTTTTTTTTGTAACTAATTAAATAAACGCGTAAATAGAGAAAAACATACAAAACTGCTATCTCAGCAATACAAATAAGGTCGTGAGTGACGTCACGCGCAACATCCTATCTTAGGAGTGTATATATCGTGGATTGTACCGTCAAATTTTTTATTTTCCATTGTATTTCTAGTTCGTGTAACCCCATCACATCACTGATAGCTTTCCATGCATCATTTTTTAATATTTTCATTTTCATCAGGTGGTCCATAGTATACCTTGAAAGTGATATAAATTAACTTATCGGTTCGTCCACGTGAGAGCCATGTTTCTGTTTCGAACAAATGTTCCCAACTGAAAGCGTAGGTACCCACAGAGGGAAAAAATATCTGCAACAAGAGTAGGTATTCTTTTGATGTTAAAACGCCAAGAACGGAAACACGGTTTCCAACATTCGTTTGAAATTTTTGTTGCTAACACAGGGTAATTACAGAACGTTTCGTCGCCAACACGTATTGACAATACAAAAGTTGGCAATTTTTCTTTGGTGGAGACGCATCATAACGATTGTGTTCAGAAACTCAATCGAAATAGAATACGCGCGAATGTCTTGCGAAAATCAAAGGATATATATGAAGCGTTACTTTCAAATGAGAACCACTAATTGCAACCTTCGATGATTTGATTGAAAACCAAAGTTTAAAAGTGCCTAGTTTCTCCGATCTTACTCGATCTCACTAAATACGCGATTTCCCTTTCGAAATAATTGAATATTGGCAGAAAAAGGACAATAAAATTACTAGCACTAGACCATTTGGTTTTGTGACTATTGATAAGTACTGGTGATTGGCCCCAGGCTTTTCTCGCTAATGATACTATTGCGGTTTTCGAGAAATCGCAAACAGGTCGGAAATGGTCGAGTCGCAAATGAAATTGGAGATTTTCGAAGTAAACGCGGAATTTCCGAAGATCATCGGGTTCTCAGATTAGTCGATATGTATGTAGACTGTAAATGAGGTCATTTGTTAATATTGCTATTATTATTGGAATAATCTGATTTATCGTCACGTATATGTAAAACTACCTCAACTAATTTCTGCGAAAAGATCAATGCAACATGGAATTCGTCCTTCTTTCCTTGGAAGCTAAAAGAATGCCATGCTCATACGTATATTTAAAACAGTGGTTCTTAACCTTATCATAATGAGGGACCATTTAACAAAGTTCTGTCTTGTCACGAACCACCAATTTTTTGAAAGTAATATTACCCTCAAAGATTCGATGAAATAAACGATTGTTTTTATCTATTAATAAATGAATCACTGATAATATTTTATTTCAATTTTGTTCAGAGAGGTGAATGTTTTATTTCAATGATATTTTTGTGATTGCATAGTCTTAACTAACTTTCGAATCTTTGGTTCAGTGCTACTGGAAGCCAAACACATGTCGGCAAGATTTCGATGCTTGTTTTTCATTAACGAGAACCCCTGCTCACATAAATATGTCCATGAAAATAAAGTTAAATAACATTTATCCTGAATCTTTGTATCCAAAAATATTCAAGATTCATTCCTGCCTCGAATATATATTTCAATTTGTTTGTCATGTTGCATTTCGATCAATTTTTCTCCAATTTGATAAAGAACCTAAAAATCTCTGACTGACAAATGATTGCGAACCAGTTTCCGAATAACTGCAAACCGGAAAATAACGACTGCATTCACTTTTAAAATTTGTTAAATGGAGTATCATGTTTGTTTTGTAACTCTTCTTTTTCCTTGGCATTGCGTTCCCCAATTATTACATACAGATTATCAAACGCAGCAAGACCAGAGCGGGAAACAATCATAGCAGGATCCCCATCCGTACAAATCCCGCAAGCTTTTGCGCCACTGAAGACGATATTCCTCAAAATATAGATTTATTTCATCCATAACATCAACACCTTGCTTCGTTTCCAGTCATTTGGAAAAGAGTATTTTTTCTGATGATTTATTGTCATGAAGAAATCGAGCAAATACAAGTAATTGACATCATTGTGAAACATCGTTAGATTCATCACATTGCAGTGCAAATAAAGACTGCATAATCATATTAAAAAGATGAGCAAAGTGAAGGAGACTGAAATGACAGAACGCGACTTATTCAATATTTTTAGGATGGCCTCGCGGACCACCTTGGGGGTTCCAGGGACCACCAGTGGTCCGCGGACCACCGGTTAAGAACCACTGATTTAAAAGATCAATGCAACATGAAATTCATCCTTCTCTCCTTGGAAGCTAAAAGAATGCCATGCTCATACGTACATTTCAGTAAAATTGTATATAAATTTGTGGAGGAAATGAGGACAGTGTTCAAGCTGAATTTAAATAAAATAATTGAATTAACTTAGCAATACATAAAACCTTATAACTAAGACAACTGCTATAATGTATTCATAAGATGTGTGATAACAAAAAACTTTTCTCAACAAAAAAAACAGGCTTACTATGATTCAAGAGAGAGAAAAACAATTCCATGAGTTAGAAATTTTTATGAGACTTGTAATTTTCTGGAAATTTTACTTACATGTACTAGGGAAATTAATATAAATTCCTTGTTTTGAATGAAATTTTCGAATTTTAGAAGTTTTCGACAATTTATTTTTATTACTTCACAGAGAATGTATTCTTCACTTGATACGGAATAATAAAAGAGATATTAGCGAAGAATGAAATTAGACTGACAATTAAAAAAGATGAAAAGATTCAGAAGGGGGCTTGAAGTATGATCGATTTGGCTATTCAATAGGAGACCGGAATGCTTGTATTTATTTATCTGTAATGATTCTAAAAAATTAAGTTTAATTCCCTTACTTTCAGCATTTAATATTTTAAAATCGATATTGAATGTGTGATTTTCTTGCATTGTTATTATCAACCATTGTTTTAATAAGTTTATCAATTTACACCATGTATCGGCCCAATCAATCCAAAACATCAAACATACACTAGTGCAAAATGATCAGTTAATACTTACATCGGTGTTTTATTTACCTCCATTCAGAATTTTAATTATTGTCTCACAACGCTTCCGAAACAGATTAATTGAGGAAAACAACACATCCTCTCTGCTCCCTTTAAAAACATAGATTATAAAGAAACATACTTCTTGAAGTATATAGGCCCACTTTGAAACAAATTCATTCTCAGCCTGCCCAGATCTTGTGTAATGATGAATTTTTGTATCAAACGCATACCATCTTCATTGTATCTTAATTTCGGACAATCATCTATAGTCTCGATGCAATTCATGCAACAATAGTGAAATGATCCTTCACTTCAAATGTCAAATCGCACCCTCACCTTCTAAGCTTCATTAACTTCGCTATTATTCATATAGCTCTCATCGAAAATTAGCACTAATAGGCCAAGGATTCCTTGGATATATACAAAACGCGTCAGCAACAGAGCTACGTCACTACAGTCGCATTATCCACTTAATTTTGAGATTCATCTGAACACCCAATAAAAAAATCGTGAAAATTTTGGAACAAAGTGCTTTGTTGGTGAATGAGAGCAAGAGCGAAAAAATTGTAAGACAGTCACGTAAGTTTTGCTAGGAGTGCGTGTGAGCTATATCCGTATGTGCGTATGTATCTAGCAAGCTGTGCGCGTCATAATGCTAATAACCTCTATTTTTCACTTGATTACTCTTAAACGTTGTTAATTTCAATAAGTGGATGTTTCATTTTGAAATAACATTTTGGTATAACATTTTATTTGCATCCACAAAAGTTCACATATATACAGTGTGGAACATCAGGAAGTACATCGATCGATATCTCAGAAACTGGATGTGAGAAAACTTTGAAGATTTGAGAACTTGCTAGATGTTTTGGGGCGTATACAGTGAAAATATTCTCATCTATTGGGCAATTCCGGTTATACCGGAAATAGACCCTAAGTCGCTTATTTTACATAGGATACCCTATAACTCTAAGCGTTTTTGACATATTCAGGTTTTTATGTCGAAAATAACGATTGCAAACCCTAATTTAGTTATAAATTGTTCTTATAAGGAAGCCTTTTTTACATACTTTGGGTTGGATTCCTTGTTGAAAAGGACCGACTTTAATAGATTTTGTATAATATTTGGGCAACTTATCTTACAGAGTGTTCAAAAAATGAGGTCTAAAATGACATTGAGAAAACTGACGAAGATCAATTTTTTCAAATGGAAACCCCCCATCTTTCTAATTTTGTAGTATTGGACATCAAAAATTAAGGTAATTTTGTAAAGAGTTATCTCTACCTAAATTTTCTAGTTTTCGAAATATTGCCGATTTTATATTTTTATATGGCGATTTTGCATTTAATCATTTAAAAATTAGATCTAAGATAGCCACGATCGTATTTCTAGATTTCGAATCATCGTAATGGCACTTCGGTTATATTATACAAACGAAGATTACTTAAAGATATTTATTATTTATGGACAATATGATAAAGTTATTTCAAGAACACGTGGTACATTTATGACACGATATCCTCAAAAACAGAAATACTATAAGAATAATTATAGAAAACTTGAAGAACTTCTTGGACCCGCAAAGGAAAAATGTACAAAAATATACCAGTTATTAACAATGAAAATATTCATATTGTGAACTGGAAATAGAAATGTTGAAAAAATTATCCAAGTGAATGCTCGAATTGGTGTCCTTGAACTTTTAGACATTTTGCGGATCTAAGCTGCAATTGTTCATGGATGGAACTTCAAAATTGATGTGTATCTGTTAGGATATTGTCACAAATGTATCACATGCTCTTGAAAATACTTTATCACATTGTCCATGAATAATAAATAAGATTAAATAATCTTCGTTTGTATAATATTACCGGGGTGCCATTACGATTATTTGAAATGTCAAATACGATCGTCGCTATCCTAGGTCTAATTGTTCAACGATTAAATGCAAAGTCGCCATATAAAAATATTGAATTGGCGATATTTCAAAAACTGAATGTTTCAGGTATAGATAACCTCATACAAAGTCACCTTCTTCTTTAATGATAAATACAACAAAATAAGAAAAATAGGAGTTTTCCATTTGAAAAAATTGAGTTTTGTCAGTTTTCTCAATCTCATTTTAGATCTTATTTTTTAAACACTCTGTATGATTAGTTGTCCAAATATTATACAAAATCTATTGAAGTAGGTCCTTTTCAACAAGACATCCAACCGATAGTAAGTAAAAAGGGCTTCCTTATAGGAACAATTGACAATTAAATCAGGGCTTGCAATCGTCATTTTTGACATAAAAACCAGAATATGTCAAAAACGCTTAGACCTAGGGATAGGACATGATGCATAAAATCTGCCTAGAATCTTGAGTAGAATCCAAAGATTTAATAATATATAGGGTATACTATTTTAAATAAGCGACTTAGGGTCTATTTCCGGTATTACCGAAAGTGCCCAATAGATGAAAATACTTTAGCTCTATAGGCCCTAAGACATCTAGCAAGTTCTCAAAATTTCAAATTTTTCCTACATGCAGTTTCTAAGATATCGATCGATGCAGTTCGTGGTGGTCCACCCTATATATATATATATATATATATATATATATATATATATATATATATATATATATATAGTATATACCGATACCAAGATTCAATCATACAATACTGTACCAGTAAAATAAATAATTTGAGTTTTTATATGAATTGTGGGATGTTTAACTGAATTAAACTTCTATTGCATACTCCCTGAATATTAGGCAAGAAGTTTTGTCACATGAACTCATCTTGAACATCATAAATTGAAACAAACGTTCTAACTCCCAGTATACGAAAAGTTTGAATTTCTCGGGAAAGCTTTGCACAATAATTTATTCCACATGTTTTGAATAAATGTCTGCTGTGTAATGAACACTGAATGATACATGTTCGTGTAACTACAAGCTCTGTCGAATATTCCCAAGTAAACATTTCCTGTTTTATTGTTCTCGACAATCGGAAATTATCTGAACGTACTGTCGGAGCTGATTTTTAATCGTAGGTGGCATCCTTGCGAATGAAAAACTTATAGTATAGATGTTAGTTAACTTAATTTATCGAACAGCGTTTAATATAGACTGATAGTTTCAGCAAAGCAATTTCAGTTAACCAAATCAGACAAACATTTAGGTACAACACCGGAAACATGCTGAAATCGATAATCGTCCAAGCAAGGTGGATTCGATTCAATTTGCAATTCATTTAATCAAATTTACTTTCGAGGATATATTTTGATTGGCAGATACATGAAAAGGTATTTCTCGGTAGACCAGCGGTAAGGTATACCGCTTGTAAGCCGAGGATGTGGGTTCGAGTCCCACCTTGCTCTTGGATGTTGTGTATGTCAGGATTTTAGTGGTTCTATTTATAAAGATAAATTGTTGGGTAATGTACTTCGTTTACAAGCCCATTGGCCGTTCGGAACCGGCGTTAAACTGTAGGTCCCTCGAGATAAAAAAAATATATATATATATCTGTAGCAGGTAAGTATTGCATCAATATGAGGTGTTGATGAAAAATTTGTTGTGTGATATGAAGTATATAGAACATTCTAACAACTATTAGAGCTCTTGGTTTAGTTTTTGTAACGTTCGAGTATTACTGAAAAATAGCTTTCGTAATGGGGAATCTATAATGATTCATGAAAATGAACAAGAAAAACGGTGTCATGGGACACCAGGTAGGAACGGAGTTCCTTCGGATAATATAGAAGGACCACAATTTGCGAGAACGAAACATGAGCGTGTCGGGGCGCACGACAGTAGTGATAACTTATACTAATCCAAGTTGAAATAATTAATATTGAAATGTGGAGCTAAGATCTCTTACAAGATTGTAAATAAAAAAATTTAAAAAGCCAGGAGTCACCTCTGGAATTCGAACCCAGAAATACGGCACACCAGGGTTCAGTACTCAGACCACTCGGTCGTCAACGCAATGTAAATTTATGACGCAAGAGTGTATATAACGAAAGGATAACGTATCGCCACGCTATATAATTGAATATAAACCTACAATACGTAGTCATTATTTTATGCAACAAATTTGTAAAGCTTTATCTTCTCATTATGCCATATCTGATTCCTATCGTAATCTGTTCTTTCATGCATATAACTTATGCAAAATTATTTCGATGTTTCACATCTGACGTTTTCGAGTTGCTTGTTCATGAAATAATGAGTACATATAATGCATTGGCGAATTGGCGATTGACGTGGCGGAGTGGGATCAGAAAGAGAAGGGATTAGAGAACGGAAAGAAAGAGGGAGAAAGAGAAAGGTATACAATATTCGCTTGTGTGAACTAAGAGCGTGACTTTCGTCAGTCAGTCTACTTTCGTCAGTGTACTTCCGTCACACTTTTAGTCTCGCATATTTTTCAGTTTGGTCCCGCAGCGAAATTCCTATCTCTTCCAAGCCTGCCGTAAGGAACTTTGTTCCAATAAAGGAAGAATTGCAAAATTTTCTGTTTATCTAATGCTTCACATATTATCGAAGTTCGCCTTTAGAAAGAAGCTATTCTCAAAGTTTGATAGTCAGTGTGACCAAAACTAACAATATAGATTCATTCATAATCATTCTGAGTATAGAAAGGTATACATATCATCGAGAACACCCTCTCAGATGGTTGAATTTATAATTTCAACAAATCCAAATATCTGAGTAATACTCGGTGAAATTTATTCAATAAGTAGTAACTAATGAACAACCATCGACTAGTTCACTTTCTGCAGAATAAAACATGAAATTTCACTAACAATATTGCGGTGCTAGCAAACAATGTTTCTGTATTCAACTTGAGTATCGTACCAAAAATCATTATTACTGAAAAACGCCCGAAAATGGATGCATAAGGCAGGCGCTACTGCGGAAAAAAACGGTTTCTCAGTCTTAATACGTTTTCTCTCTTAAGATGATTTCTTTTTGTACATCTTAAGCTGCTCTAATTAAAATGACAAAAAAGGATTATGAGCTATGGTTTTAGCTTGATAGAAATGTACCATGGGACATCCGGATATGTTTATCATTAAAATCTTTCAATGAAGAGGTCTTAGATACCCATACATATGGTTAAAGTTACACATCCATTGACAAAATTGCACACCCCTTCTTGTAGTTGCGTGCCTCTTGACAAAGATGGCGCAACTTCAGGTGGGCATAACTCACAGCGGGATTGTAGGGAGCAATATCTGAGGAACTTATACGGCCAAGATCCAGTTCTCTGGGTTATGGTCTATATTTTATTGAAAATTACCCTCAAAACAAGTGTTTTGACATTAGTGCCGATCCAAGTGACTTGCCGGTCATTTATATGGTATCTATCGATACCAAAAACTCTATGATCAGAATTATTCAGGTGTGACACAGAAAAAGTGTGACACAGAAAAAAATGTGCGACAAAGAAAAAATGTGCGATACAGACATGTGACACATCATTAGAAAGGTCTTGCCAAGACCTTTCCAACGGTGTGTATACCATTAGGATTAACACTTCTTGGCAGTAACATGAGACAGATAAGTAATTTTTGTGGTTTTAATGAAAATAAAGAACTTCTCGTTGAAGCTGTAAGTTCAATAAAGCACAGTTTAAGTGAATCTTACATGGTAGTTAGCTGTTCAACGGAAACCGATAAGTTATTCTCAATATGTAAATTTCAATCAAATCAATTAACTGATGAACCTTTCTTCTACTAACATGCAACGATATATTTTTATTATCCTACTGTATAGTTAATCAACTCTCATTCAAACACCAATGTAGGCATCAAACCCCGTGTAAGATACACAACACTCGATATCTGCAACTCACCAGTGATAATAACACATTCTAATTATGTCACTGACGACTGATATGAAATATTCCACTTACCTGAAAAAGAAAAGAAATCATTAATAGAAATAAATTTTATATTTCGAAAGAGCAAATTATACGGGCGTTAAGGCGGTATGAAAACTCGCACGCGAAACTTGTTTTCCTGTTTGAAAGAACGTGCATATTAAACAGGCGACATGGGAGTAAAAATTCTGCGATTGATTTTCCATCAGGGAAATAACACACATATAACAGAACGGAAATAGATTGGTCCACCAGTAACTAATAACAGCCATCAAATTAACTTTCATGTAATGTATAAAGAGTTTTATGATAAGAGTTTCTCCATTTCCGGTTTCCTATTTTCCATGAATAGGTGATAACTTCATTTAGATACAATCTCTTCTCGTTCTTCAGCAATATCGTTTCTAATTTGAGTACATTACTTTAATAACTTATAGAAACCAGATACAAACAAATTTTCTCATAACTTGAATTTATATATAATAATAATAATGCGGAGTTAGATTTTATCTTGTTGTGAACTTAGTGCTCCGAGAGGAACAATCAGAACAGGTTTACCCTCGCCGCTCCTGATGCTCCTAGGCAATCATGCCTACTTCCGGGAGAGACAAAAATGGGTAACAAATCCTCCCAAGAACATCCAGAGAGAGTAACTATCGTCTCGGAGAGGTTTTTTAGTGGGTAGTACAGTTACATTATCGCCAAAAGACCCGGAAAGTGAACCCCACACCCCCCCAGCCCAGAACAAATTCCGTTGGGGCAAGTGCGTAAATGCATTTTTCCTCTCCGAAAAAAAAAATAGGAGAATATATCAAGTCAATCTGGTCGTTCAGCAATATATCATTTGCATTATGATTGAGTTTAAAAATTGATTCTGAGTAAGTAAGTTTGGTTCCTTTCGGTAATTTGTGCATAATTTGGAAATTATCTATTTGTGGAAACGGGTGGTAGTTTTCACGACAATGATTTGAAAACGTTGATTCCGTTTTATTTTTCAAAAAAGATTGTTGGTGTTCCTTAAATCTTGTCTTGAACGATCGACCAGTCTGACCTATATACACTCTTTTACATACAGGACAAAAACAGGAACCAAACTAACTTACTTAGAATCATTGGAAATTTTTAAACTCAATCATAATACAAAAGACATCTTGCTGAACGACCTGATTAAATTGATATATCCTCCTATACTTAGTGTATTCAAACAATGATTTTTCCAAGAACATTTTATTGTACCAATTTGGGAAATCCACTTCGATTAGCCCTTCTTGCAATATGTTCCTCTTGTCTATTTAGGTACCTGCAATAATTCTTTGCCACCCGTAAGCGCAAATGTATAATTATGTATTGAGTTCTTAACTCAATCTGCCCGATGATGGTCTAGCGACCGAAATTCCAATCGCAGTGTTATATTTTTCAAAGTATTTTTGTGATAATGAACGTAGTAAATTCAAGTTTTGTTTTTGTTCATGAAATTAACAATTCTAATTCGACAGACCTGCGTTAATATTAGTAATGTAATATTTGATATACCTAAACTTCGATTTTTTCAAAATTCGATGCTTTCATTTCCAATTCTTACAGTCGACTATGTTTTCTGCGATTGTTCAACGATGACGCAGCGGTCTTCCTTACACAGCGGTTATCAATAGATGTACAGAACAAGAAGTTAAGCCAGTGGTTCCCAAACTTTTTTGAGTCGCGGCGCCCTTTTCTGTTTGAAATGATTCCTCGGTGCCCTACCCTGATATGAATAGGTGAAAGTATGACTAATCGTGAGAGATATTGAACAAACTAAAACTTGTACATTTTCATTATTCAATATTTTTATTTCTACTTTAACAATATGATACTAATTGATAATTAATGTGATGGATGGGTCTTCGAAACGTTGCGTATTTTCTCAGAAGGTAGAATTAAACTGATGGACAGATCACCCTCATTTGCTTTCGCACGTTGATTTTCACTATGTCCTTGCTTTTCATTACAGCGACCGCTGAAAATCCAGTTTTCCACAGATAAGTCGTCGAAAATTTAATATAAATCCACTGGGTGTTATCACTTCAACGGGGATATTAATCTTTCACTAAAATCGAAAATTCTGTCAATCCGATATAGTCAAATTTGGCTTTCAAATTTTTGTTGCAAGATAATCCGTTGGGAGTCTCTTCTTCAGCAGAAGTAAATTCCGATGGAGCTTTAGTGTTGTATGGATCTTCAGTTCGCGCAAATCTATCGAAATTTTCATTTCTATAGTATTTCTCAAACCAATAATGAGTTGTGATATATGTCTTCGAAATATGGTTTTCATATTTCGAAGAAGATTGAGTGCATTTGACATCAAATATTGAAAAAAAATCTTTGATATCATCTTCTCCATAATCTGAGCTTACAATGAAAGCTGATATTTTGTCCGTTGATTTCAAACTGACTGTTCTGTCCATTCAGAAAGACATTGAGGAAATTCAGCTTTTGCTTATATGCTTTCCGAAAGATCTCTTCCAGAATATTCCAGATCTATCGCGAAAGGCACATCGACATGGTTAGCCGGATCATACCTTATGATCCAGAAGGCTTGACAACTTACAAGAATATTCTGCGATCACGAGCAAATTTTACACAGAATCAAGTAAAAATAGACCACCCTAGTTGTAGTTTTCAGGGTTCCGTATCCAAGGGGTAAAAACGGAACCCTATTACTATGACTCCACTGTCTGTCCGTCCGTCCGTCTGTCTGTCACCAGGCTGTATCTCAAAAACCGCGATAGCTAGACAGTTGAAATTTTCATAAATGATGTATTTCTTTTGCCGCTATAACAAAAAATACTAAAAAGAAAATAAAATAAATATTCAAGGGGGCTCCCATACAACAAACGCGATTTTTTTGCCCTTTTTTGCTTGATATCAATAATGACAACAGGAAGGCGTAGGCACTTGAAATGTTCACAAAATACTCAGTTGTATTTTTACTTCAATAATAAATAATAAAATTGAAATAAAATGAATATTTAAAAGGGGCTCCCATACAAAAAACGCAATTTTTGCCTATTTTTGCTCGATATCAATAAAAGGTGACAGGTAGGCACTTATATTTACAAAATACTTTATTGTATATTTACTTTAATAATAAATAATAAAATTAAAATAAAATAAATATTTGAGGGGGGCATAGTCAATGGTACGGAACCCTTTGTACGCGAGTCCGACTCGCACTTTTTACTATGCCGTTATAGTTATGCCAAATGTGTCACAACGCCCCTGTAAAGTGACCACGGCGCACCGGGGCGTCGCTGCTCAAAGTTTGGGAAACTCTGATGATAAGCAATGCACTCAACCGCGTACTGATAATATCTAATTAGATCTCAACGGCTGTCTAATGTTCTATGTTGTAGATTCGAAGCAATTCATTATGTTCATATTATTCGCCCTTATTATATGAATAAATACGAAATTCGTTGGGGAACATAATGCCTGGTCTCTTGGAAATTTAATAATTTACAATTATCATATGAATTCCCTTGTCTAAATTCGATCCGCATTAAATATATACCACAACAATGTTTTCTGGAAATTAATTAAATTATACTTACAAATGAAATAATTGATCAGAAGAATACTTTCATAAATACAAGTTGGTGCAAAAAAATTATTGAAAAAAAGTAGTTTTACGAATAGTTTTTATTGAAAATAATAAGTAAATAACGTTCTACATCTACGTTATTCACGTTCCTCAATTGATTAAAACGACATTATCAGGTCTCCTCGGTTACATACTATAAGAATACTTCTACGATTCTCAACTTACTAATAGAAAATTGCGCATTTTCAGAAGCAGTGTTTCAGTGTAAGATCATCCATTCTGAGATACGTAACGAAAGTATTGAACAGTGCAATAGTCTATTATTGTAGGGGGAAAATAAAACTAAAAAAAAAACTCGTGAGCAGCAGAGCTCCATTACTAAAGTCGTATTTTTCGCGCGAAATGCATCGCGTCGAGAAGCGATTCTAGTGAACTGAATCATATTTTGAAAAATCACGCTTGAAAAGCAAACCGAATTGAAAAGTAGAAAATAATTTATTTTGCAAAAAAAAACAAATGCATCGTGGTTGAGGAAAAAAGTTGAAACCATTGAAGAAACGCACCTCAACATCAACTCAATCCACATACCAAATTTCAAACCTCTATCTTAAAAAAAAATTTAATTCGCGAAGTGCATCGCGTACAAAAAAAGTGTTTTAATTCAAAGTAAACTCAATGTACGTAACAATCTTCAACCGTTTATCTCAATCTGCACTTCGGAGTTCGGCAATTTTTCAAAAACCATGAAAGAAACAAGAAACACCTACGTAAGTAAGCAACGAAAACAATCCCAGATAAAAATAATTCAGCTCATTTGGTGTGATACGAACCGCTGGAGATGTCAATATGTACCGGGAAGGATATTTATATGAAAATTAGAAATATCTTCGTGAAAATGGAGGCGGTTACAGAAATTTATCCAAGCTTTGATACTTTCGTTCTGCAATGGAAACAATTCCAGGTACCAAATTTCAGCTCATTCGGCTAGATGGAAGCCGCTGGAAATGTCAATATGTAACAGGAAAAAAAAAATATATCTTATATATAAAATTCTCGTGTCACAATGTTCGTTCCCATACTCCTCCGAAACGGCTTGGCCGATTCTCATGAAATTTTGTGAGCATATTGAGTAGGTCTGAGAATCGGCCAACATCTATTTTTCATCCCCCTAAATGTTAAGGGTAGTCCACCACTAAATTTTTTTTTTTTTTTAGACAAAATTTTGTTTTTATTTTTTTATGATACAGCATACAAAAATACATACAATCCTAAATTTTCACCCTTCTACGATCAACCCTTATTTTTTATTTGTTAAACTCCTTCGAAATGACTCGACCGATTCTCATGAAATTTTTGTGTGCATATCGGTTAGGTCTGAGAATCCGACAAAATCTATTTTTCATCCCCCTAAATGTTAAGGGTAGTCCAGCCCTTAATTTTTTTCTTTATTTTTCTGACAACATTTTCTGTTCTATTCTTTTATGATACAGCATTCAAAAATATATACAACCCAAAATTTTCACCCCTCTACGATCAACCCCTATTTAGATAGATAAAAATAATTTATATGGCAGAACAACGTTTGCCGGGTCAGATAGATAGATATGTAGATAGATAGATAGATAGAAAGATAGATAACTATCTAGATAGATAGAGATACATTAGCAGATAGATGAATATATAGAAAGACAGATAGATAAAAATAATTTTTATGGCAGAACAACGTTTGCCGGGTTAGATAGATATGTAGATAGATAGATAGAAAGACAGATAACTATCTAGATAGATAGATAGTTAGATAGGTAGATATACATCGGCAGATAGATGAATAGATAGAAAGATAGATAGATAAAAATAATTTATATGGCAGAACAACGTTTGCCGGGTCAGCTAGTATATATATATATATATATATATATATATATATATATATATATATATATATATATATATATATATATATATATACATATAGGTACCTATATACATGGGGTCCCGCAGGGAAGTATCTTGGGTCCGCTTCTTTTTATTGTATATGTAAATGATCTTCCAAGTTTCCTGGGCTTGTTGGATGTTGTTCTATATGCAGACGATTCAAACTTCAGAAAGGGATGTCCGGGCAGCCGAAGTCTCAGCTCAAGCTCATTTAGCAGATGTGATGAAATGGTGTGACGGAAACCAAATAAAGCTTAACATGGATAAAACTGAAGCTATGTTTTATCAGACTTATCGTTCAAATATAATATTACCAGATACATTATTAACGAAAGATAGAGAAATAACTGTGTGTTCTTCTGCTAAATTTCTTGGTATATATATATTGACCATAACATGAGATGGGATACTAAATGTACCTAGGTTCATCTCTTAGTAAGCGCCTAAATTCAGTAATATAAACATTGAATGTTCTGAGAGATAAGTTAACTGTACCTGTATTGAAGCTGATATATTCAGCAAATTTTGAATCTCAAATTACCTATGGGATTATTTTATGGGGTTACAGTAGTTTCTCCAATAGAATGTTTGTGGATCAGAAGTGGGCTATCAGGACAATCTTTCACCTGAAGAGTAAAACAAGCTGTCGTGGTGTTTTCAGAAAACATGGTTTCATGACATTAATTGGTCTTTACATATATAAATGCATGATGTTCGTGCAACAGCATCGAGAATTGTTTAAGAAATACGAAATTCATAATAATACTAGGAGGATAGATTGTTATTTTCTGCCAAAATGTCGTCTTCCCTTAACCCAAAACCAGGTTGAATTCATGTGCCTAAAGCTATACAATAGATTGCCTAGAGCATACTGTACCTTATCAGATGTCAAAGATTCCAAAAATCAGATAAAAATTTATAATGGAATGTGAACCTCATACTATTGATGAATTCTATGAATAATGCTCTTCAATTTGTGTAGATTCCTGAAATTATTTTGTGATGACATATTTTCATTTATTGTACCTCAATAACTTTGGAAACGAATAAATTTATTATTATTATTATTATTATTATTATATATATATATATATATATATAAATATTTATATATATATACATATATATATATATATATATATATATATATATATATATAAATATATATATATATATATAAATATATATATATATATATATATATATATATATATATATATATATAAATATATATATATATATATATATATATATATATATATATATATATATATATATATATATATATATATATATATATATATATATATTTATATGTATCAGGCATCAAAAATCATGGTCTGGGAGGTCTAAAACGGACAGGAAAAATACCCACGCACCTGACTGCTTTTCTTCGATACACTGCAATAGTATGTATTTTATAGGATAAAACACGTTTGAAAAGTCCCAATCGTTTGATGCTGAAATGAAATTAAATTCATCCACCTCCATATATTGAACAGAATTTCGAAATATTCACCCGAATTTGGGAGTTGCTTCTGTCAGCAGCATAAATACCCAAACTGCCCTAGGAACTAATAAACAGTTACGTGGATTGGAACGATTTCGATATATCATCCATGATGAAATTTCATAACGCTAGAATCCGTGGTCTAGTCGAGTTGCAGGGAGCGTAGAAAAGCGGTTTGTTGCCATCCCGATTGGTCAAGGACAGTAACTGGTCGTTCACTTCTGCGACCTTCCCAAGTACGTTCTTTGCCGTCTCGAAATTACTAGATCCGAACCGAGAGATGACGGGAGTGATTCAGAACTTAGAAATTCAAAAGCGTCGTAATCATTGTTTCGAATCGAGCGTGCTCGTCGAGAGCTTCTATGGCAAGGATGTAGCAAACTATGTATGACATGACAATGTCGGTAATTATTCGAGATTAATTCATATTCCACTATTCGTATATTGGAAAGTAGATATTATGCTGTCAAAATAAGTATGCGATATCGATGGACACTAGACCATGAGGTGAAGGAACCTGATGTGAATGACTTAATTATCAAAAACATTCCACAACATTATCAATGGGTGAAACAGCTGCCGTGTCCCATATTATCGTATTTCAGCCGAAAGTAGTATAGTTTTGAAAAACTGAAAAACACGCTTTTTTAGATAAACGAACTGAAAAGTAGAAAATAAATAATAGTTGAAAAACTAATAAACAGGCTTTAATAGAAGAGAATTAAGAATAGTATAATCAACGAAAAAAATTCTTTCACTGTAGAAAAGCATAGGGTGCTTTCTGAGATATTTCCATAATGACTCTACTACAATTATCTGTCATTAAAATATTATAACAATTCACCCCAAGCACCCCACGCTTTTCTACAATAAAAGAAATATTTTTATTAAATTTTGGATTGATTGGGCCGATACTTGGTGCAAATTAATAAACATATTAAAACAATGGTTAAAAATAACAATTTACACTTTTATTATAAGAAATAACGCATGACGCACGTTTCGGTGGAACTTCACCTTCTTCAGATGCTAATGGCAAACTAACTATGATTTTCTGTTATATCGAAAACAAGAAATGACAAATTATGTAGAAGGGGTAAATACAAAGATGGTTACAAATAATTATTAGAAAAGGAAAAACCAATTCTGAACTGCTAGTCAGGTAGTTCGGTAATTTTGAAAAGATTAAGAAGGGGGCTTGAAGTATGATCGATTTGGCTATTCAATAAGAGACCGGAATGCTTGTATTTATTTATCTGTAATGATTCTAAAAAATTAAGTTTAATTCCTTTACTTTCAGTATTTAATATTTTAAAATCGAAATTGATTGTGTGATTTTCTTGGATTAAGTTCTACCAATGTAAAACTTATCACAATCGCCACAATTGATTTTATAAACTCCCGATTTATTATCTTTATGAACTTTGGATTTATTATTTTTTATATGATTTCCTAAATTATTACCGGTACGATAAGCAATGTTAATGTTGTGCTTAGATAAGAGAGATTTAAGTTTTTTACTTGAATTTCCGATGAAAGTGAGGCTGTTGTATTTGATATAATAATAAGAAAATCACACAATCAATTTCGATTTTAAAATATTAAATACTGAAAGTAAAGGAATTAAACTTAATTTTTTAGAATCATTACAGATAAATAAATACAAGCATTCCGGTCTCCTATTGAATAGCCAAATCGATCATACTTCAAGCCCCCTTCTTAATCTTTTCAAAATTACCGAACTACCTGACTAGCAGTTCAGAATTGGTTTTTCCTTTTCTAATAATTATTTGTAACCATCTTTGTATTTACCCCTTCTACATAATTTGTCATTTCTTGTTTTCGATATAACAGAAAATCATAGTTAGTTTGCCATTAGCATCTGAAGAAGGTGAAGTTCCACCGAAACGTGCGTCATGCGTTATTTGTTATAATAAAAGTGTAAATTGTTATTTTTAACCATTGTTTTAATATTTTTATTAAATACACTATTATTAAATTATATATATATTGAGAATTATTTTCTACTTTTCAGTTTGCTTTTCTATTGAACCGTGTTTTATAGTTTTTTTAAACTATTATTTACTTGATTTTACTTTCATGTCACAGAATATGTTTTAATCTTCATATGAAGTAACTTGTAGCAGTTGTCATCCTTGATAATGATGTAAAAGCCGAGAACACTAGACTTATATTTTGAAACAATTGATAAGATTGTGTGCTTCTGTGCATCTGACTTTGCAATGGTGGAGACATGTTCATGCCAGGTTAAATTAGAATTAATTGATCGGTGAGCAAAGTTTTTTGAAAACCTGATTGATGACATTAAAGACCACTTAATTATTCCTAGCTAGAAATTACCTAAATGTCGTTAATTATCATTCGGGAAATATACTCTTCAAAATTCATAATTCCTTTAGTTTGATATTTGATTTGATCCGTAGACAATCAATTTTACTACAAATATTATTTTACTGATTCCACTTTTCGTTGATTTTTTCACCAGTTTTCTATACATAGAATGAAAATATTAAATAGAAAGCAGGTATTTATAGATAATAGACTACGATTTTGGTAATTCGGCCATAGTATCTAGATAGGCCTAATGAACGATAATGCAATTATCTATTACGTGTGCGATATAACACGAAAAAAATGAAGAACTATGTTTCATAACGATGAAACGTCACGTAGTAACCACTATTCATATCAACCAAAATTTTATTTCATATTTCGATAAGAATTCTAATTAATTTATCCCTTCGTGATTCTTAAACGGAAGTAGTATCGTTATAAATACATATAATGAAAATTAAATAAGGACACTTGGCTTTATATTTCATTTAATTATCATTATTCATGTTTCACCAAGTGATGTGGGAAAGTTCAATCGTAATAAAATTCAACAAACTGATTGAAGGACACCTTCTCCAGATACAAATAGCAACTATTACTCTCCAACTCTGATGAAGATACAGTGTACTGAAACACGTCATATTACGACTATTTTGTTGAATTAGTAGAATATTAAATAGTAGAATAGTAGAATAATAGAATCCAAAATCAAAATGTTGAAAATTATTTAATGAACCTTAAATTATTAAATAACCTTAAAAATCGTCAATCATAATATTATTGAAGTAGATTATTAACGATAAATCAAAGAATAAAACAAACATGAATGAAGTAATATGAAATCAGTTTTATATCGCTATAACAAAACACTTTTTAACACTCGTCAATTAACGCGGTCGTTTCGTCACCCAATTTAACGTCATCAGGGTTAAACAATAAATACCTAATTTTATCATAAACTTTTGATGTGTGTTCGCTTGATTCGTGTAATGCGTGAGTCAAGTGTTATGTATGAGTTTTAGCATTGGTAATATAAAATATTGTGCCAACATAAATATTACAAGTGATATGTAAAATAATGTCACTGTCACTTTTTAGTATTATCAAAATAAAGCTGAATATTCAATAGGTATCGAAATCTTAAAAGTGTTGTTATGAAACAAATATATTAATTTTTCACTTTCATATTCTTATTAATAAATTATATATGAAGCGGTTTGGCACACAGTCAGATTTGAAGAAAAACTAAAGTTAAATGTAAAAAAAAACCGGCCAAGTGCTAGTCGGATTCGCGTACCGAGGGTTCCGTACAAAAATTTTTTTTATTATATGATGTAACTTTTCTTATGACGTAATGTTTCCTTCATCTGTGCTATAAGACGTTGCTTCGTACCAAATTTCAAGATTCTGAGTTTACGGGAAGTACCCTGTAGGTTTTGATTCCCTTGCGAGTGTCGAAAATTTGCGGAAATTTGCGGCATAAACGGCTGTATCTTTTGATAGCATTGGCTTAGTACCAAATTTCAAGATTCTGAGTTTACGGGAAGTACCCTGCAGGTTTTGATTCCCTTGCGAGTGTCGAAAATTTGCGGCATAAACGGCTGTATCTTTTGATTGCATTGGCTTAGTATCAAATTTCAAGATTCTGAGTTCACGGAAAGTACCCTGTAGGTTTTGATTCCCTTGCGAGTGTCGAAAATTTGCGGAAATTTGCGGCATAAACGGCTGTATCTTTTGATAGCATTGGCTTAGTATCAAATTTCAAGATTCTGAGTTCACGGGAAGTACCCTGTAGGTTTTGATTCCCTTGCGAGTGTCGAAAATTTGCGGAAATTTGCGGCATAAACGGCTGTATCTTTTGATAGCATTGGCTTAGTATCAAATTTCAAGATTCTGAGTTCACGGGAAGTACCCTGTAGGTTTTGATTCCCTTGCGAGTGTCGAAAATTTGCGGCATAAACGGCTGTGTCTTTTGATAGCATTAGTTTAGTACCAAATTTCAAGATTCTGAGTTTACGGGAAGTACCCTGTAAGTTTTGATTCCCTTGCGAGTGTCGAAAATTTGCGGCATAAACGGCTGTATCTTTTGATTGCATTGGCTTAGTACCAAATTTCAAGATTCTGAGTTTACGGGAAGTACCCTGTAGGTTTTGATTCTCTTGCGAGTGTCGAAAATTTGAGGAAATTCGCGGCAGAAACGGCTGTATCTTTTGATAGCATTGGCTTAGTATCAAATTTCAAGATTCTGAGTTCACGGGAAGTACCCTGTAGGTTTTGATTCCCTTGCGAGTGTCGAAAATTTGCGGAAATTTGCGGCATAAACGGCTGTATCTTTTGATAGCATTGGCTTAGTATCAAATTTCAAGATTCTGAGTTCACGGGAAGTACCCTGTAGGTTTTGATTCCCTTGCGAGTGTCGAAAATTTGCGGCATAAACGGCTGTATCTTTTGATAGCATTGGCTTAGTACCAAATTTCAAGATTCTGAGTTTACGGGAAGTACCCTGTAAGTTTTGATTCCCTTGCGAGTGTCGAAAATTTGCGGCATAAACGGCTGTATCTTTTGATTGCATTGGCTTAGTACCAAATTTCAAGATTCTGAGTTTACGGGAAGTACCCTGTAGGTTTTGATTCTCTTGCGAGTGTCGAAAATTTGAGGAAATTCGCGGCAGAAACGGCTGTATCTTCTGATAGCATTGGCTTAGTATCAAATTTCAAGATTTTGAGTTCACGGGAAGTACCCTGTAGGTTTTGATTCCCTTGCGAGTGTCGAAAATTTGCGGAAATTTGCGGCATAAACGGCTGTATCTTTTGATAGCATTGGCTTAGTATCAAATTTCAAGATTCTGAGTTCACGGGAAGTACCCTGTAGGTTTTGATTCCCTTGCGAGTGTCGAAAATTTGCGGAAATTTGCGGCATAAACGGCTGTTTATTTTGATAGCATTGGCTTAGTACCAAATTTCAAGATTCTGAGTTCACGGGAAGTACCCTGTAGGTTTTGATTCCCTTGCGAGTGTCGAAAATTTGCGGCATAAACGGCTGTATCTTTCTATTGCATTGCCTTAGTACCAAATTTCAAGATTCTGAGTTTACGGGAAGCACCCTGTAGTTTTTGATTCCCTTGCGAGTGTCTAAAAGTTGCGGAAATTTGCGGCATAAACGGCTGTATCTTTTGATTGCATTGGCTTAGTACCAAATTTCAAGATTCTGAGTTTTTTGCGTGAAAATCATGGGAGATAGGTATAGGAAAGCCTGATATAGTTTCAAAGCGAATCTAGTTCTGCGTCGAAATATGCCATTAAATACGGGATGTTCCATTTAACTTTAAGAAGTTATTCAATAAAGAATTTGCCCAAACTTTGATGCAATTTTTTTCACCACTCGGTATAATATTGAAATAAAACTTTTATGTGGTAGTTAACTTTTACCTTTCAGCTAAGCAGTGAATTCAGTTACGAGCAGCTTGTAACATGTTACAGAGTGCAAGCTGTAACAAAAAAAAATTTTTTAAATTATGGTTGTATATTTCAATTTGTCAGAAACAGTTATAGGTATAGAAAATATAACAGTCACTTACCTTTATTTGATCTATGGTATCTAAAAATATTAAAAATATATAGGGTGTTCCACAAGAAAAAATATAACTTTGATATGTACCTTTTTTGAGTCACCCTGTATATTTCAAAATAATTTTGAAATATTCTCCTCATGGACCCACATATGACTGTGCAAAATTTTTTCACTCCCTCTTTTTATTCCTCATAGAAACGCCGAGGCGAATGTGGTGGGCCACCCTGTATATTCAAAAAATATTTATATATATATATATATATATATATATATATATATACATATATATATATATATATATACTATATATATATATATATAATATATATATATATATATATATATAAATATATATATATAATATATATATATATATATATATATATATATATATATTATATATATATATATATATATATATATATATATATATATATATATATATATATATGTATATATATATATATATATAATGTTTTAGTAGGTATAGTATAATTTTTTCAACAAATTCTTCGAATAAGAGCAGCTCGCGAAATAGCCTAATTCAAACTGATGAAAATCAGATAATAAAGGAGTGAAACTTTCTGCTTGTAAGTTTTTTTTCGCGAATGATTTAATTATTATAATTTCGAGACATACCAAAACACTGACTTCGTCATATATGTCGACGAAATCGAGAATGAGACTTGATGAACAGCCTGAAAATACCGCGCTACTTTCACCTACGGAGATTGGATAATTTATTATAATTGTTAATCGTCAAAATCGAACTAACAAGTTTACCTTATACAACATGAATCAAAGTGTGCTTTATTCATAAACAAAACTTTCTCTGAACAAAAAAATATTCATCTTAGCGATATAATGAAAACGGACGCTTTTTGGATAGTTTTACTTATAACAGCTCATAGCAAAGTGCTTCAAAACCTTCGATAGTAACCACGAAAACTCTACATTAAAATAGCTATTTTTAAGGAAAATAGTTTAATCCCCAAAGGATATTTCACCAACATCAACGTACTAAATTTCAATCCTCTAACTCAATCTGTAAAAACAGAGGAGGAGCGCAAAATCTCAAAAACCACGAAAACTCTACATAAAAATCTCGTAGGTTAGAGAGAAAAGTTAAAACTACCAACATTCACTTCTCTATTATCAGCTCAATCCACGTACAATTTTTCAACCCTCTAACTCAATTTGGAAGGGGATTTGGGGAGCAAAAATCCTTCAAAAGCCGTTTCTTTTACCTCCATTAGTAAGCATCGAATCGCCCACCCCATTCGCCTCGGTGTTTCTATGAGAAATGAAAAGAGTGGGGAAAAAAATTCAGCACAGCCAGACGCAAAAAAAGGTACATATCAAAGTTATATTTTTTCTTATGGAACGAACACCCTATATTTTTTCATATTTTTAGATACTATAGACCAAATAAAGGTAGGTTACTGTTATATTCACTATAACTAAAACTGACCGTTTCTGAGTAATTTTGATAAATTAAAAAATACAAACCATAATTAAACAATTGTTTACACCCTGTAATATGTAACGTGCTGCTCGTTACTAAATTCACTGGTTAGCTGAAAGTTTAGAGTTAACGTCCACATAAAAGTTTCATTTCAATATTGTACAGAGTGGTGAAACAAATTGCATCAAAGTTCGGGCACATTTTTTATGGAATAAATTGTTAAAGTTAAATGGAGCATCCTGTATACGATGACATATTTTGACGCAGAATTAGATTCCCTTTAAAACTATATCAGGGTTCCCTATACCTATCTCTAATGATTTCTACGCAAAAGACGTTTTTATATTCTACTTATGGGTAATTTCTTTATCTTAAAAATGGAACATCCTGTATTCCAATGAAAAACTGAAAACATTTTTGAACTCATTTTATTGAAAAATTAACAATTATTCTTTTAACAAATACTCAAAGAGGAGCCTATTATTCTCGATGCATAAACGAACTCTTTCTTGAATTGAGTGCTGAACCCTTAATAATAAACATATTTTGCGGTAAGGAATGAAACGCTCTTCTTATTCGAAATTTCAGTTTATACTTTTGCCCTGCATTTTGCTTGAGATACACCGAATTCGCGAAAATTTAATCTCGTTCTTTTAACGAATCTACGTGTTCCTTAAAAAACAGATTTTAAAAATGCTTTTCAATAGGTTTGTTCCAACCTTGAATCACAAACAGATTTCCAACAGTTTGCAAATCGTTCTCAATGCGCATGTCGGTAAAATATTGGTTTCCTGATCTATGGTTGGAACACCTGATAATTTACTGGAAGTAGTTAGTCAGGCCCCAGGGAAGAGCTTCTCATTAAAAACAAAAAATCCTACCACAAACAGAAATATTACCTACAATAGAGCAAACACGAAGAGATAGAAAAGAATACAATAGAGATAGAATAGTACTTGAGAAAGAGAAGTTGGAGGAGAATAAACAAAAACTTATCGTAATGAAGGAATGAAATGAACTTCTGAGAGAAAGAAATAATCTTTCAAAAAATTAAAAACTGTTCTACTTGTTCTAAAGACTTTATGCAATGTTTTATTAAGCAAATTTCAGATTTTTTTTCTTACATTCATGTTTTAATTTTTTTTTACTTTAATTTTAGGATTGTTTTTTTTAGTGCAATTAATATTTTAGTGCAACGTAAAAAGTAAATGTAGTACCTACAATAAAATGTAAGTTTGTTGTTTATAAAATATATGCCATTGTGACAATAAGTTAGATGAATAAAAATAAGCAAAAGGTCTTAAAGAAATTGTCACCATCTGAAAAATAATAGCTCTACACATGCGCCAGATGAACGGTCAGAAGATAATCCGCAAACCGTTCTGATAGTTTTCAAACAGTTTGCAACCTTGGATGGAACGCAAAACTGACCGTTTCCTAATCGTTTGTGATTCTGGTTGGAATGCATTTAAGTTACTGCGCAGAATCCTGACTGTAAGAAACTGTTTCTGATGCCGGTTGGAACGAACCTAATCACAATACTAGATGTTCCATTTTAAGATAAAGAAATTAGACATAAGTAGAATATAAACACGTCTTTTGCGTAGAAATCATAAGAGATGGGTGTAGGTTACCCTGATATAGTTTTGAAGGGAAGCTAATTCTGCGTCAAAATATGTCATCGAATACACAGGATATTCCATTTAACTTTAAGAAGTTATTCCATAAAAAATGAGCCTCAACTTTGATGCAATTTTTTTCACCACTCTGTACAATATTGAAATAGAAGTTTTATGTGGAAGTTAACTCTAACCTTTCAGCTAAGTAGTGAATTCAGTTACGAGCAGCTCGTTACATGTTACAGGGTGTGAACAATTGTTTAATTATGGTCTGTATTTTTTAATTTATCAAAATAACTCAGAAACGGTCAGTTTTAGGTATAGTGAATATAACAGTAACTTACCTTTATTTGGTCTATAGTATCTAAAAATATAAAAAATAGATAGGGTGTTCCATAGGAAAAAATATAACATTGATATGTACCTTTTTTTTGCGTCACCCTGTATATTTCAAAATAATTTTGGAATATGCTCCTCATGGACATACATTATGACTGTGCTTAATTTTTTCCCCACTCTTTTGATTTCTCATAGAAACACCGAGGCGAATGGGGTGGGCCACCCTATATTATATATATATATATATATATATAATATATATATATATATATATATATATATATATATATATATATATATATCTATATATATATATATATTATATATATATATATATATATATATATATATATATATGAAAAATTGACAATGTGATGCCTGATTATCTGAAAACTCCCCAAAGCTCCTATTCTATCATAGTTTGAAAAGTTGGAAAAAGCAATGGTTATTCCATCAGGTTGAGTCGAAATTTCATTCACACACTTTTTGATAAATTATTTTTAATTTTGGTTCATTGATTCAGTTGCTTGAATCCGTGTAAGTGAAAAATCGGGATATACTGAAAAAACTTTAGATAATCAGTAGTTTTTAAATACTTATCCTCTGTCGCTCCATCCCCGCAAAGCGGTACTAATATTTCATTTTTGCTAAAAATCGAGACGTCTGACAACTCTGTTCCCTAGCAAATTGAAGTGGTGCTCGGATTTGTTCTGCATAGACGTCTCCTTACAGTTGACAAGCTTACGTGGATATCATGAGCATTATTTAATTGCACCTGCAGATGCCTTGATGTTACAAAACGTTGTCTCAAAGCATTCAATTACAAAAACCGATTATGAATAGCCGTTATTCCCCGAGTTTTTCCTTGTCTACGGCGCCTGTTATGGTCATTGTCGCCTTCAAAACGGCGAAGCATGCGTAATATTGACGAATGAGGAACACGCAGTCTCCTACCTACAGCTCGGTATTTCATTCCTTCCTGGATTAATGTTGTTGCCATCACACATTCATCACTAGACAAATTTCTTGTTTGCGCTCCATATTGAATGATGACACCAAATACTAGTTTAATAGCCAGCATTCCGCAGACTTACGGTATAGTAGCAAAGTCCTTATTAATGCTAGGTATATTATGTCACCTACCGAAGATGAAGTGGAGATTCACTATTCCCATCGAGAGTTCCTTTGGTCGTGCCCAGAAGTTGAAAAACATCAAAATTGATTCTGAAAACGTGATCGCAGAATATCTGCCGGTGTAATATCTTAAAATATATAATTTTTTTAATGTAAAAATTTAATTGCAGGCACTTCTTCCGGCTCCTACTATTAGCACGATTGAAATAGTTATTTATGTAATAAGTGCGTTATATAGATCCTAACGCCCTCGGGCCGAATGTTACCCGATGGGCCTTAGGATCTAGTAACGCACGTGGTGCATGCAAGATTTTATTTTTGACGAAAAAATTATTTTATTATAATGAAAAATCGATTTTAAAATCGGTTCATTGCTCCTATACTTTCCATTTTCCTTCTCATAGTAGGCGTGTCATTTGTTGATATTCTGACGTTTGTGAATATTTTTGTCATCATATTAAGTGAATGTAATTGCTGCTTCCTTCGTGTAATCTTATAGAAATAATGGAAATGAAAATGAATTTACCCAATAATATCATAGAAAATGCAGCCAAAGCTGCGAATAATTCATTGCCGGAGAAATCCAGAGTCGTATACGACAAGGATTATGAAGTATTTAATCAATGGAAGTTGCTTCGTTTCTCCCCGTACAATGGGCGGGCGTTATGATCAATAATGCCCGCTAATAACGCCCTAGGGCATAATGAGTGTATTTATAGCAACCGCATCTAAGGTAAAATCAACAAATAATATACAAGTGAAAAATAAAAGTATTATGTGTCTACCTGGATGTCAGAACCGAACTATCTGTCTGGTTTTTTTGAATATGTGTATGTCATAATAATATAAATGACATACGTCATTTTAAGCTTAGCTGAAATAACGCAAAGTTGTATAAGATTTTCGCAGCTTTGAAATTCTATAGATTATAGTAGGAACTGGAAGAAATGTCTGCCATTAAATTTTTAAATGAAAAAAATTATATATTTTAAGATATTGAAACGGCACGACAATCTGCAATCACGTTTTCAGGGGCAATTTTGATTTTCAACTTCTGGGCAGGCCCAAAGGAACCCTCGATGGGAATAGTGATTCTCCACTTCACCTTCGGCAGGTGAAATAGTATACCTAGAATTAATAAGGACTTTGCTACTATACCGTAAGTCTGCGGAACGCTGGCTCTTAGTCTATACAGCAAAATTACAAACTAAATTCAGATGACAGCTCCAAAATGACATATAGTGACGCTCCTTGGTTTTCCATAGCCTATTTAAATTTTCATGACGGTAAAACTCTTCTTGTAATCTGGCAAACTTATTCATTTGACATTAAATTCTGTATTTCATTCAATGAACTTGAATTAAAAAAACAAAATGCTGGGTAAAAATGGGGCTTTACCTACTTTGATTTAGATAGACACTTGATAGTGTTGATGGGAATTTCCAAAGAATGTGACAAAAATTGAGTATAAAACTGGGTTTTCTTCGATCACTCTATATGCCTAAAACTTAAATTTTTTCTCTTTTCATAACGTCGTTTCTGAAGATTTAAGCTACAATGAAAAACAACCTATAAAAATCGAGTCAGCATTTCGCGAAAAAAATAACTTTTAAACTAACCCAAATTATAGTGGTGTGTTAATTTTGATCGAAGTGTATATACGAGCCCTGTCTCAGTGAAGGAATTTGTCATATTTGCGAAAACGTATTAAAAACTAAAATGTATTTCTGATATCTTACAATATTTTGATTTGATATTAGCCTAAAATACTACATTTGTTTGTAACAGAGAAGAAAATATCTCACAAATTCAAAAAACTGTTGATTAATGAAAATCAGCGAAACGAAATAGCAGCAAATCATCTCTGCGTTACATCGCCTGTTCAACTGATTACTGCTTCGATACGTCTTGGTATAGGATCAACTAATATCTTACAATAATCTGAAGTAAAACTTCCAAATTTCAGGGAGTCGAGTTTGCAAATCTGGAACGGTTCTTGCGGGTTTCCATCGGAGCTTTTTATTCATGATAAGACACAAGGTTTCAATCGGCGATAGATCTGGACTAATTGACGTCCATTTCAAAATAGAATATTGTTTTCTAACATTCAATCTTTTACTTTTTTAGCCGAATGGCAAGCGGCACTATCTTGTTGAAAGATACATTCAATATTGTTTCAACGCATTTGTTCAATTTCGGGTGCTAAGCTATTTTCACGCACATTGAAGTAGTTATCAGCATTCATAATACCTTCCACTTAGTGTAAGTTACCCATTCCATTTGCTGGCATGGATTCCTGCTGAATTTTCTTGATAATCTGTCTTAAGGCTCTTAAGTTGTTATTGAAATAACGAGGGCGACTTCCAGTTCTGGGTTTTAGAGCCACAGAGCTAGTTCCTTTGTACAGTATAATAATATTTCGAACTGTATACCTCGATTTGGAAAGCATTTTGGCCTTTTAAAATCAAGTGAATGATCACTTTTCTTATTTTGTCACAAACACCTTTAGCACGAGCCATTTTTGATTGTTAAGAATAACACCAATGCAATGAAACTTGATTTAAACGTAAAATGTTTCATTTGTTTTAGACAGCCTACCTTTAACTTATCGATGCGAATAAATAGACCCACTCAACTTAAGTTATTTCCATTATGTATTTTGCTATATACAAAAATCATTTTGCAGAGAAGACAATTTCAAAATAAAAACGCTTTAAAAATAGCCAAGTCAGTTATTACGGAAAAACACGCTCTGAATTATTATTCTAGAAAAGTCAAGTGAATTACACATAAACGTAGCCAACTAGTTTTAATTCAAGATTCACGTAATTCGTTCCGATCTAAAATCTGCCGATATTATAGATTTCGTATGTACCAACTTAGAAGCGCAGACTCCGCAACCCTCCCAATAAATTACTTCTTGACAATAAACTATATAAATTAAGATGTGACCATTAGGACGACATTGTGCTATAAATTTTCGAATTATACTTTTGAAGTTAATTGAGTTACTTAGAGATTTTTGAGCTACCAGTTTGCTCTAGTAGTTTTAATTTTTAACTTCTAGTCAAGTTATTGTGCAAAGGAGGACATATCACGGTGAGTAATTATTTCATGATTTCAGATGCTGCCATTATCCAGTTTTAATACTTCACTACAACCTGAAATTATGTTTAGTTTTTATGGTTTTCTTTCACATATTTTTTGTTCCATTTTACAGGTGATTTTTATGCTCTAATTTATTTCTTCATATGCTTTCGGGTGCTTAATTTTCTGAATCTTGCATTTACAACGAATTCTCGACTCGGGAATTTCTGGGATAATTTAATGGATTTTTAACTTCAGCATTTTGTATTTTGGATTAATAGCAGAATGAAATTTTGAGAAGTTTAACGAAAAGTTATTTTGTAGCGAATTTTATATGAATTCAAATTTTTTTTGTGAGTTAACTTCCAATTTCTCTTCAAGAAAATAAATCCATTTTAGTAATTTTTGTAATTACGTGACCCGGGCAGAAATCCTAGAGTTGAGAATCACGTTCGTTCGAATACGTGGCTTACACAATTGAACCTCTTTCAGTCCTCCTTATTTGGGAGCCTTATTTTGGAGTATAATTTTGGAGTCTTATTTCGGAGACTTACTGTGGATCCTTGTTTTGGGGCCTTATTTTCGAGACTTATTTTGGAACCTCATTTTGGAGACTTGTTTAGGACCTTTATTATTGGACCAGTTTAGAAGGCGAAGAGATACGTCGTTGATAGGAGACCCACGCCATCACGAGGACAAGATTTCAAGAAGAGGAAAGACTCAGCACCTGTTTGGCGTTTTTCATAAACATCAACCCCAACCACATCATTGTGGGGAGATTTCCGAGCTTATCCCCCATCCCAGGGACACCTACGTCATGAATTTTAGGTCACGTAAATTTAATTAACATTTCAATGCATATGTAAGCTGATAGTTGAATATATTTATTATTTTATCTAATTGCTTTATTGTTGAGGGAAAATAGAGAAAATTAAATCAAACCCCTGAGGTTAACTCTCTTTTGTTACACAGTTTTGTTATATTTCCATAAATATCCAAAGAAACCAAAAACATTATATTTGAAATGACCTCAAATAAATTCACAAATATCATGTTTTGGGGCGCCGGGTCAACTTCACTAATGCCCGATTTCACCAACGAGATGTAAGCAAGTTCCTAACTAAGTAATTCCTACGATAGGAAATACCTAAGTCCGATACTTACCTAAATCGGACTTCACCAACCTAAGAAATCCGTAGTTAAGAAATACCTTGTTGAAAACTTGATTTGGAAAGTTTTGTACATATAATTGGTACCACTGTTTGATACTAGACTGTAATTTTGACAAAGGATAGTAAGAAGAAAAAAAATTATAGAAATATAATAATTTTATTATATCAATTTGAGGTTAAGCATTTTCTAAATACTCTAGGCAGACCTAACGTTAGGTATTTCCTATCGTCTTCAGGCATTACTTAACGCGTGGTGAAACGCAAATTGCACTTAGGAATTCCTAAATCCGATTTAAGTACTGCCTAACTTTAGGAATCAGTTGATGCAATCGGGCATAAGACAGGGCTCGTATATAATTCTAGAATAAATTCATTTGCAGTATGATTATCATCAAAATGATGCAACCTCGGATACAACATAGAATATTCAATAAATAAAGATATAACTAGTTAGTACTTAGTATATCCTAATTCTGAATAAATATTCTCTATAACAGTTCTCCATATTGATCAGAAAAAAAAGTACTTAAACAATTGGGTAACATTAACTTTTTTTTGTCAGGCCTCGAATATGACCGCGAACTTTACGATAACTGATAAATGGATTTTAAATTTTATACCATGCATAACTAATAGCTTTTTTCGGTGATATTATCAATAAGAAACTTTCTACAAACTCAAGAACGCACAATGTATATAAACAGATGGATCTATATTTTCCAGAAAATATGACGAATGAATATTCATATTAGGATTTCTGTGTCAACGTCCAAATCGTTCTTGAAAAAATTGTTTTTGATACCGAGCAATTTGCATACCGATTCCGAGATGTGCGGAGGTTATTAGCATTCTTTCGCTGAATGAACAATTAGATGTTATTGAGCAATTATCGAATCGGAAAATCCAAGCTAAAAGTATCAATGAAGCATAATTAGAAAACGAAAAATACTATTTGAATATAATATTAACAGGAGATGATTCGCAATGTGTATAGAGAGTTTCGCGTATATTTGTTCAGTAATGACAGACATTCGGAATCTGCATGGACACTATAATGAACAATAATTTTAGTATGTGAAAAAAAGTTATCCGAAAATTCTACTGTTATATCCCTGTTGATTTCGAATGATAACATGCAGCTAGTATATTTCTGCTAGTTACCCTTATATTTTTGAAATATTTCAAGTATACTTTTGTTCAATGTAGATTATAAGAAATTGGAACATTGCAACAATTATTTTTTAACTTTATTGTAGTAGAACATTAGATCTTGAACATGTGTGGAACTTGAAAACTGTATTTTTGAGTAATATTGAAAATGAATATTGCAACAACAATAAACCAAAAGGGCATAGCCCAGTTGCGCCAATTTTAAACAGGTACAAGAAATCGTATAACCCAATTGCGCCCGCAACCGACCAGCCCCTAAAATCACCATGACCCACTTGCGCCGATCGTCTCTACGGGAGACCTATTAGAGATTATAGCGCTAGTTAAGAGAATGGGAAGGGTGCCCGAAAGGAAATAGTGTTTTGGGAATGCCGGTTTTACTTTTCAACTAAAATACTTCAAACAATCATTGACAAAGTATACAAATCATTTATTCAAAGTGTACAAGATATTTATTCATATACAAATTTTATTATAATGATAAGACGCAATTTTTACAAAATCGAACCTCTCAATTTGTCCTTGTTTAAATAAATTCAATTTTTCGGCTAAAATTCCAATTCTGTCTTTATACGATTTATTTGTAATTTTAATTGGTAAATAAATACTATTAATTTTAATGTAAGTTTTAGTTTGAAATTCCTTCAATATTTGAACAAATTTAAAAATATCTGGATGAGGTGCTTAAAAATTTTTAGTTAAATCAGAATGAAAGGATTCACAGCAATTTGTTGTTCTGTAACTACTAGCTTCAGCACAAGACCAAATTTTAGGAGAAAATTTAGAATCCTCGTCTATATAATTATCAACAAGATAATCAAAATTATTTCTCAATCTTGCATCATTCGTCAACATTTGATCAAAATCAAAGGCAAAACAGTCTCCCACTGTTTCTGGCTCTAAAAATGTCAAGCCAAGTGTCCAATGTAAAATACTTCCAATAAGTGAATCATTGTTTTTGTATTCGGACATCAACCCTAAACTTTGGATCTTTCTAATCCAAGCTTGACTTAGATGAAATCTGCATCCTATAATTTTTGTTTCTGACCACATTAATCTTATATATAAATGAATAGTTTTCAAAATCCGATGCAACTTCAGCAGGTTTAAATGGATATCCTAGTTTTACGCATTCTTTGCTTACGATTTCAAAATATTTTAAATATGACTTGTGCGACTTATTTGGCAATAAACAAAAAACAAGAGGAACATAGTGGCCGTTTTGCATACCGTGTATAGTAAATAATTGTAAAAAGAATTTTGGGGCATATTTAAAAGTGCCATCTACATATATTGTTTTACACTGAACTAGAAACTTTAAATTAGCAACACAAGAAAAAATTACAATGTTTGATTCAAAATCATTCGCTAGTAGAAAATTTTCTCCCTCTTTGAACGTTTCAATCGACATGTCGTTCAGAACAGTTTGTAGCTCACCAATATTTTTCGGTAATTTTGGCAGTTCTTTTCTTCTAGTTTCATACACACGTCTGCGTATGTGGTGTATGTCCTTGGTTGTGAACTTGTCTAGTGTTAGGGGTGACTGAAGCAATTCTCGATGAATAAGTTTTGCCGGTTTTTCACAAATATCATCGGAAGCTTTTCGTTTGATGCCGTTTGAAAGTATTTGGCGCTGCAGTGTTGTTGAAGATTCGTGATTGTGATGCGTAGGTTTATCTATATAAAAAACAACAAAATTCAGGAAATTGTTGAAAAAATAAGCAAATCCAAGATAAAAAAATTGTTATCCCAAGTAACATTGAGGCTCTTATTCCGATCTTCAAGATCAAATTGTTACTTGGGATTGCTTTCTGCAGTGGCGAAGCCTTATGACATCAGAATCGTTATTTACAAAATCTATATTTACCCAAAATAGTCTTCATTCCTTCATCGGTGAATAACTTGGAAGTACAGTTTTTATTAGTACACCTCCACTTTATACCAAGATTTGTTACACTGCAATGTCGAAACTTAAAATTTTCGAAAACCACTAACTTCTTGCCTTTTTCACTATACATAAACTCCATTTTTATTGTGCCACAAGGAACTACAACACTGAAGATTTACATCAGTAATGAACAATTTTTGTAAATAATTCTGATTTTATGGTATGGTTGTTAGGGTAGAGGGTGGTCCGATAATGAGCAGGGACATAACCTGCTGAGTCTATAGATTAGGCTTATTTTTACCATCGGCGCAACTGGGTTATCGTAAATTCCTGACCCTTTTGAGACCCGGATTAGACCAGGTAGAATAGGCGCAATCGGGTTATCCCCAACCAAAATTTTCCTAGACTGTTTATACTTTCGTAACGTGAAATATTTGAAGTATATTTCTCAGTGCAGCTCGAATATTTTTGCTATAGATATTTTTATATTTTGGAAATATTTCAAGTTTTCCCTCAACCTAGATTATAATACATTGGAAAAAGATGTTACTTCAATTTTTTCTAATAGAGCATTGGCCCTAGAACAGATGCAGAACTTGAAAAGTTGAAGTAATATTGAGGATTATATTGAGAACATCAATATACACATTGAAATTTTTGTTGGCCATCTGTTTATAGGTTAATATCGTGAAATATTCCAAATATCTATGAAAGAACGTTTGATGAACGTATTATCAACAATGATAATAAGCACCACGCATATTTTTACCGATTACTCTGATAGAATTATAAGAACTTAGGAGACCCTTGCAAAAATTATTACTTCAATTTAAGAACAGCCATTCAATGTTTGAGAAATTGAAATAATTGAATAATTGAGAATTAATATGAGAACAATTATATAGTGATATTTTTCTTGACTTATTTACAGTTTGATATCATGGAGTAATTCAAACATCAATCAGAAAATGTTTGAACCTTTCTGACTTTTTTTTCACCTTCAAGTAACTCGAATATTTTTGATAGATAGTTGTGTGTATAATTTTGTTAAACGTAGATTGTAAGAAATTAAAAGAACCTTGAAAGAATTATTATTACAATTTCGGAATAGCGATGCTTAAACATATGTGGAACAATTTTTGTTTCAGTAATTGCAGCATCAATCAGAAAATGTTCAAACGTTTCTGAATTTTTTTCACTTCTAAGTAGCTCGGATATTTTTGATGGATAGTTGTGCATATTTTTGTTAAACGTAGATTATGAGAAATCAGAAGAACTTTGCAAAAAATATTATTTAAATATCAGAAAAGCGAATCGAAAGTAGAAAAATCGGAAAAATTCACATCTTTAACTTATATTGGTTCTCTAACATAAAAAGTTGCTAATGTCATACCTAAATGTAATATTGAAATTGCTCTCAAAAGTAAGACAAAACTCTCAGGATTTTTATTCAATGCCAAAGATATCACTTCAAAATTTGAAAATTCAGGAGTTTATAAGTTGATTTGCCTGTATGTAAAAGAGTGTATATAGGTCAGACTGGTCGATCGTTCAAGACAAGATTTAAAGAACACCAACAATCTTTTTTGAAAAATAAAACGGATTCACAAATTCGTTTCCACAAATTCATAACTTTCAAATCATGCACAAATTACCGAAAGGAACCAAACTCACTTACTTAGAATCATTAGAAATTTTTAAACTCAATCATAATGCAAAAGTTATCTTGCTGAACGACCAGATTGACTTTATATATTTTCCTATATTTAGTGTACTCAAACAATAATAATTCTTCTAAGAACATTTTATTGTACCAATTTGGGAAAGCCACTTCTTGAAATGTGTTCTTGCAACAACACCGAGAATATCAGGACCCGAGACTCTGACGTCAGAGCGGCGTGACGTAAGCACAGAGAGGTATACGTATAACAAGTGAATTCATCTTCACCGCTAAGTAACCCTACTTTTTCAGTGTTTACTTTTTCACAGACGCGGCGTGGATTTTTCTCCCTCGTTTTTTTTTGTGATTTGTTCTAACAGGATTAATTAGTGTGCTATTTTTGTGTAGTGGTAGTGGTGTGTCACCGAAACGAAATATTTAAAATGCCATATAATTGCTGTGTACCGGGATGCCGCGGTAACTATAAAAATGGACCAAAAGTACACCTTTTCCGTTTTCCAACGGATGTAGTGATGTCTGCTAAATGGGTGGCAGCTATTCTCCATCGAAGTTCTCTAGGGTCTGTGAATTACATTTTGCTAAGGAAAATATAATCACTTGTTCTACTGCAACGGATTCCAAAACCGGCGAGTATATAACTGTTAGTTTGAAAATTCCTAGACTAAAACACGATGCTGTGCCCACCAAACTCCCAACTTGTCCTTCTTATTTATCAAAAACAATTAAATTTCGCCTTAGTCGTGATGAAAAACTACGCGAATTAGAAAATAAAAGTTTTGCAAATGCAATTAGAAATAGTGAGATCGAATTTGAAGCTTGTGAAAAAAGATCTTCATATAATGATTTTGAACAGTTTCTTAATGTTTTAAACTCATTTCAACTGCCTAAAGGCTGGTTCAAAATAAATGATACTAGTAAAGTCACATTATTCAGATTGAAATATTCTCCCGGGCCTGTAATGACGTACTCAGTAATAATAAGCTCCGATTTAAAAGTCGAAACATTTTTATATGAATGCGAAATACAAATACTGCGAAATTACCTTAAACCTGATTCGAAGACTCCCTTTACTTCCCATAATATAAGTGAAATCAAATTAATTATCCAGACTTTTATAGTGGAGTTGAAGCAGCTGCCTTCCAATCACTACAAATACTCCACCAATTAGAACATGATAAAATGTTAAAAGTTGGCTTCTCCCTGAATTTCAAAGCTTTGTTTCCTACTAATATGGAAAGGCAAAATGTTTCTTTAGTTCTTAAAATTTTCAACCCTTTCGTAGAACAGGCACTAAGGCAATTTGGGAGTAAAATTGATAAATCTGAAGACACTGCTTCTTTCATTGATATAATTGTTAGGTGGTGGAAAATCGTTAATGTCAAAACCCCACTCAAAGGAAAACGCTTAAACGACAAATTCCAAGAGCCCTTGACGGCAGAAACATTTCTTTCGGATGAAAAATTTATATTCTTAAATCAAATGGTAGTCTGGCTAGATAAATGGAAAACTACACCTTACTCTAAGAAATTATCTGTCCAAACTCATACAGCATTAGCGCATACATTGTATGGAATGACAGAAATTATAAAGTATTGTTTCAGTGAACTTGAAATGAACTATGTACTGCTAGGAAAATTTCAAACAGATGATCTAGAAAATAGATTTGGGCGTTACAGGCAGCTTGCAGGCGGACAATATCATATTTCTTTGCGGCAGTTGTATGAATCAGAAAAAAGGCTTCGAATTCAATCATTAATGACCTTAAAATCGCATACTTTTGGCAATATTAAAATAAGGCAGTTTTGCGAGAATGTTGATATCTCTGACGGAAATGAAGAAAATCATTCATTTGATCCTGATATTATGATAATTGAAAATGACGTAGACAGTGTCAAAGATGACATTCCTGTAATAACTTATTTAGCGGGTTACTGTTGTTACATCACGCAAAAAAAAATTAAGTGCGAAGTATGTAAAGAAAACATTATTTACAATGATGAGTTCATTGTCGAAGATAATTTCAACCTTATTAAAAGTTTGAGTCGCGGAAAATTGCTTTATCCCAAAGACGTTATCGTACGAATAGTTTTATATGCATATATAATATTTAACAAAATTTTAGATGATTTCGAGGAATCTTTTTTAACAGTTCATAATAAACGGGCATTTCTTACTCAATATATTTTGAAATTTCTCTCAGAAAACGACCATCTACATAATGATAGTAAATGTAATATTCATACAATTCATGATATTGCAAAAATTGTGATTACCTGTACAGTAAATACACTCGTTAAAAATTACTGTGGAAAATTAAACGACCGATTGGCGTCATGCAAAATTCGCAAATTGAATACTTTGGTTACATAAGTTTTGGTAGTAATGGTATTTGCTTTGAAATTTCGTTTTTCCATAATAAAATCGAATGGGGTACAAAGAAGGGCTCAGTTGACGACTGGTACCCTCTTTAAACAGAAAGCCCTTCAAAAATTTCAAAAAACCTATTGCTTCAGCGGTTCGCGTTATCCAACGCACAACGATGTGACTTCGGGTCGGCCTCCCTGTTGTGACGTCACTCGGCAGTCTCGGGTCCTGATATTCTCGGTGTTGTTGGTTCTTGTCTATTTAGGTACCTGCAATAATTCTTTCCCACCCGTAAGCGCAAATCTATAATTACGTATTGAGTTCTTAACTCAATCTGCCCGATGATGGTCTAGTGACCGAAATTGCAATCGCAGTGTGATATTTTTCGAAGTATTTTTGTGATAATAAACGTAGTATATTCAAGTTTTGTTTTTGATCATCATGTTAAATTATCACGTAGTAACGACGGATTCCATCAACTTAATAATAATAACCAGCTCCCATACTAGATGTATAACACTCAAAAATCGGGAAATCAACCTAAATACGACAATTAAATTCAATGATATTTTTCGTTTTAAAATGTTTCCCGAATAAGAAAATTTAAGTAAATATATGAATGAAATACTAATAACCTACCTACTAGTTTCTGTATTATACCCCTCCGTTATTTATCGGAAAAAAAATTGTTAACTATTCGGAAATATAGATAATAGCTAATGTCAACGAGGCCAATGATTTACTGAAACCATCTTCCGAAAGTAATTCGTAATCATTTAAATTGTCGGCGCATATCACATATTCACTTGAAAAATAAATTGAAATTCCGCTTGTTAACACTTTTACTACGATTCCGAGTTATCGATTCCGATGAGCATTTCCACGGGGTCGTATAATACATTATGACCGCATTACAATCGAATCACATATCATGTAATATTTCCTTGTTTATTCTCGCTGGACGTTGAAATGGCGGAATTTGAAAAGCTATTATGATGCAACTGTATGTAAATCGATACGAAAACCTTCTCGATGATCGGCTTTGGTAATCACGGAGCCTTGCTAAGACCTACGGATGTATCTATTAGTATTTTGAGTTTCATATGAAAGTAGTTCTAAAATAACTTCGACGACTGCGATAATAAAAATCATTAAACGGCAGATTTCAAAAATCACGTACATTCCAAATTTAAGAGACTACTTCACTGCAACGAAAATCAACAGTCAAGGGGGGAGTAGTTTTTGAACCTTTTTAGTCGTATTTTAGCCCATAAAATACATACTCTTGGACTATTGCAGTGTATCGACAGAAAGCAGTTAGTTGCAGGAGCATTCTTTTCATCCATTTCAGACCTCCTAGACCAAGATTTTCGAAAAAAATTTCACGTCTGATTATATATATATATATATATATATATATATATATATATATATATATATATATATATATATATATATATATATATATATATATATAACTGAGATTGAATTCTCGCACATCACTTGGTGAAACATCATAAAGAATAAAGTATAAACTTAAAAATAAAAACACTTGGCTTATGTTTCACAATATAATAGTATATTATTCAACGAGCACAAAATGATAGCTATTTTTCACGAGGGTGAAGTTTGCGACACGAGCTGCAAGCGAGTGTCGCAATTCACCCGAGTGAAAAATTGTAATTTTGTGCGAGTAGAATACTATACTTTGTCCACGACTTTCTCGAAAAAATTAGTAATAATCTGCATTTTCAACAATAAAAATAGTTATCAAAAGCGTTGACATAACATTTTCTGTGTTCACTGAAAACTGCATACTCACGTAAACGTCAACTATTTCACTTGACATCGATTCCATTCTTTTCTTTCACTCTGATAAAAATGAAATAGATAATTTATAAGAGTAAATATTCAATAAGTTGGGCATTATATTAAATATTAGTTTAATAATTTGCCTAAAAGTTATCTTAGTTACATAAAACCTTAAAATCTAATAACAATACTATCCTAACAATGTGAATGATAGTCTCAAGTTTGGACATACGTTTCGAGTGTGACGTCATGCAGTGTATAATAAACCATTATACACACTAGTGAATAATAGGTATAATTATACTTCAGGAAGCACACGTATAATGAATGATTTATAGTACAGTCGTGGACAAAAATCTTTAGATACTGTACTTAGCAGTAATGAAAAGTCGACATGTTTCGAGCTATGAACTCATTATCAAGACTGACTACAGGAGAGTATTGCATCGTAATTTATAAAACAGACAAAAGCAAAGGTGATACCTGAAAATCAATTTGTTCGTTTACAAGGGGTAATTGACTATTATGGGCGGAACTTATTTCGAGAATTTCGAGAAGGTCAAGACGTTTACCCTTGTTACCTGAATGTAACAATTTGATTTTGTTGGAATCCAGGAAGTGATTGAATTTTATACAATGTTCAGAGAAGCCAGTGGTATTTTTGTTTTGTAAAATTGACTTTTTATGTTCTTCAACACGAATTTTAAAGTTTATACTTTATTATATATATATATATATATATATATATATATATATATATATATATATATATATATATATATATATACCGGGTGAATTTTTTAGTTGAATAAGTTGAAAATCTCGAAAAGGAAAAACGGAACACGGAAAAATGTTTCTAATAAAAAGATGATGGTTTTGAGGGGGAAGTCCACTTATGATAAAAACTCTTCCAGTTCCTTCACCCTTGATGGGGGCAGAGGGGTCAACTTTCAAATTTCAAATGGGAACCTCTATTTTTTTTATTGCAGATTCGTATTCTACGGCAAAAAATTCGAAAATTTTGTACGAACAATTTTTCACGATTTGGTACAGATGGCTCTATAATCGAATTTGAATTCACCGTCTGAATGACCTTAACTTATCCGTTCTATTGATCATTCAAATGAAATTCTGGGGTTAAAGTCGTTCAGGCGGTATATTTAAATTCGATTACAGGGCCATCTGTGGAATCCTAAAAAATTATTCGTACAAAACTTTTGTATTTTTTGCCGTAGAACACGAATCTGTAATTAAAAACATTTCAAATTTCAAAGTTGACCCATTTCCCCCTCACAATGATGACGGAAAGGGAAGAGGTTTTAGCATAAGTGGACTTCCCCCTCAAAACTATCAACTTTTTATTCGAAACATTTTTCCGTAAGATGTTTCCTTTTCGAGATTTTTAACTAAATGGTTCCCATCGAGTCAAATGAGCTGAAATTTGTTACCCTGAATTGATTCCGTTGCAGAACAAAAGTATCAAATTGGAATGATCCTTTCGGGTCTTTTCCATCTAAGGTTCTGCTAACTTCCACAATTTTCATGTTGAAATTCGATTCATGGTGAGATTCAACTAATTTCCTCGACCGCGCTGCACTTCGCGGATACTGTTTCGTTCGAATCGAATTTCGACCTGCTTCGCAATCACGTGCGATGCACTTCGCGCGAAAAATACTACCTTACTGAGGGAACTCTGTTGCTCAGCGTTTTTTTTTTTTCATTAGGAATATCTCGAAGTATGTTAGAAGTTAGAAAGATTCAAGGCGGCACTTATAAATATACCAAACAATGTATTCTTACACGTGGACTGAAAGACACTGGAAAAAACTGAAATAGTATGCACATCGCCCAGGCCAATTTCTCACAGTGGCATTATTTTTTACAAGTTTTGAGTTGTGTTAATTAAAAGTCAATATATATTATAAAACTTTACCTATTTCTTTGTCAAGCACACTGCACTTCCATCAGGTTATGGGCCCAGAACACAAGTGTTGAAGAAAGGATAATTATATTGTATTTTTCAAGCTGAGACAAAGAAATAAAAATGGTAAACAAACTCATTACTGGAGTAGAACTTACTGGTGAAAACTGGGTAGTTTGGAAGTTCCAAACTTCAGTAATGCTAAAAGGACAAGGTCTTTTCGACATAGTTACTGGGGTTAAAGTAAAACCCACCAGTGAACCTGCTGATATAAATGCATGGATGAAAAATGACGCCAAGGCAAAAGAACTGATAGTGACAAAAATGAAAAAAGGACCTTTAACGCACATTCTGTCTTGTGAAACCTCAAATGAAATGTGGTCTAAGCTGAACTTAGTATATGAGAAAGAATCAGTAGTTAGTATTCACCTATTGCAACAAAAATTTTTCCTCATGGATTTTCAAGATGAATCAGTTTCGTCATTTGTTTCTAAGCTCGAAGAGCTCAAGAACAAACTTAAACAAGCCGGGGAGAAATTATCAGATAGGATGATAATGACAAAAATACTGATGTCCCTTCCAGAGAAGTATAAACACTTTGCATCTGCATGGGAATCTGTACCGGCTGCTAAACAAACACTGGAGGAATTCACTTCAATGTTACTAATAGAAAAGAGAGAGCAAGTTCTTACGAAAAAGAGACAGCTTTATCAAGTTTCAGTAAGCCGAAAGGTAATGAAAAGCCAAATGTTAAGTGCAACTATTGCCATAGAGCAGGTCATTATCCAAGAAATTGTATTAAGAAGAAATCCAAAGAAGGTACAAAGAAGTGTACGCACTGCAATAAGGTAGGACATGATCTGGATAGCTGTTGGTTTCATGAAAGGAAAGATGAAAAACGTAGCGACAAAAGTCAGTATCCAGATTCAAATGCATTCGTTGGAGATTCTGAAAACTTAAAAGTTGATGACTGGTGCATGGATACAGGTGCAAGCGAACATATGTGTTGGAACAAAACACTTTTCAGCAATATCACCAAAATGAAGAACATAAGAAAAGTTAAAGTGGGTGATGGAAAGCTCCTAAATGTTGAAGGGTATGGAACAGTAAAATTATGGGCGTTCAATGGAACAAAGCAAGTAAGAACTATTCTTTCTAATGTATTATACGTTCCTGAACTGATATTTAACCTATTCTCTGTTGGTTCCGCAATGGATAAATGTTTTCACTTGGTATCAGATAATAATAAATGTGAAATACTAGACTGTGAAGGTAGAGTACGAGCAATTGCTCATAGACTTAATAAATTTTACAAAATGGATTTCAATTATGGTCATTCCTATTCATACAATGTAGATGCAATTCTTTTAACAGATGATAACTGTGAAGAAAATGACAGTAGCGCTGACATTTCATGTTGTATTTTGAAAACTATTAAAAGCATAAGTCAGTGGCACAATATTTTAGCTCATCAAAATATTCAGCATTTGAAGCAATTATTAAATTTCAAAGAAATAAGTTTTATTGATGATGAAAAAGATTTTATCTGTGAAAAATGTTTGTCAGGTAAACAACATCGTATGCCTCATTCTGTGAGTAACTCTAGGGCTTCAAAAACATTGGAATTAGTTCATGCTGATGTTTGTGGTCCAATGGAAAATTTATCTATTGGAGGAGCTCGATATTTTCTTGTACTAAAAGATGATTTTTCAGCCTATCGAACTGTATATTTCTTGAAGAAAAAGTCTGAAGTTAAAACATTCCTAGAAAAATTTTTTAGCGGAAAGAGAGACAGGAAATAAAATCAAAGTTCTTAGAACAGACAATGGCCTAGAATTCATAAATGAAGAAATTAGAGAATTATTGGAGAAACGTGGCATTCGTCATCAACGATCTGTTATTTATACCCCACAACAAAATGGAAGAGCTGAACGAGAAATTAGAATACTTGTAGAAGCAGCACGATCAATGATAAGCTGTATGGATAAGAAGTTTTGGGCAGAAGCAATTAATACCGCAGTTTACATTTTGAATCGTACTGGTACAAGTTCTGTAAATAAGAAACTACCATATGAACTTTGGTATGATGGAAAAACCAACTTTGAAGAATTCAAAGTATTTGGCACCAAGGTTTCAGTGCATATTCCTAAGGAAAAACGTTTAAAGTGGGATTCCAAAAATGAAATTGGTTTGTTCGTTGGTTACAGTGAGGAAGTAAAAGGATACAGATTCAGTTTTGTTTATAGACGCCATTATTTTTACAAGTTTTGAGTTGTGTTAATTAAAAGTCAATATATATTATAAAACTTTACGTATTTCTTTGTCAAGCACACTGCACTTCCATCAATTTTCATATAAATATCCTTCACGGTGCATATTATATACATCTCCAGCTGTTCGTATCACACCAAATGTGCTCAAATATGTTTAGCTGGAATTGTTTTCATTGCAGAACGTAACTATAAAAATTTGGTTAAATTTTTTCCAACCTTCGCCATTTTTACGTAGATATTTGTTGTTTTTTCTTGGTTTTTGAAAATTTGCCAATCTCCACAGCTTCTGCAAATTGAGTTAGAGGGTTCAAACTTGGTACGTAGATTGGGTTAATGTTGAGGAAGTGCCTTTCGGTAGTTTCAACCATTTTCAACAGTCGCGCTGCATCGCGAGGAGGCTGTTACGTTCAAATCGCATCTCGACCTGATTCGCTATCAGTACAAGATGCACTTTGCGAATTTTTTTTTCACAATAGAGGGTGAAATTTGGTATGTGGATTGAGTTAACGCTGAGGTAGGTACGTTCCTTCGTTGGTTTCAACTTTTATCCTCAATATTTTAGCGTGATTTTTGTAAATATAACTCAATTCGTTAGAATCACATCTCGACGCTATGCATTTCGCGCGCAAAATACGACCTTAGTAATGGAGCTCTGCTACTCAGGAGTTTTTTTTGATATGGTGAAGTTATATAGCGTTCAATATTTGGTCCCGCAGTCACTAGTGATTTAATCGATCAATTCATAGTGTCAGGAGCCAGCTGGTACCTACAAAAAAGTGGACTATATGCTAAGCCCAGGAATTTCCAACAACAATTTGACAAGTTTGAAACGATTGACCAGATACCAAATGGCGCTTATCGTCATCATTATCACATAACGGCTCACTCCGAAAATTTATCGCTAGAACGAGTCAGGTTAACGAGGCAATCTAAGAAAAATCGATGCCATTATATCTCAAAATCCCAGAATAAATCTATTATAAAATATCGACAGCATCAATATGTTATCCTCTACATTTTCACCAGTGTACGGACCAGGTCACGCACACACATGAGTCGCACGCACTTTTCGTTGACGCGTCAAAGCCATAGCTAATAACGGACAAAATTTGAAAATTTAAACATACTTTTTCATAACAAAAGCCTATCGTTAATACTTTAAATGTCTGATCATCGATGTTTCACCCTTCGCATATTCTTTAGCATTTGTACCATATTATGCACACATATGGTGACGCATTAATGCACCGAAACTAATATTCGGCAAAATTGTCCAAACATAATTTCAAATTACATATAGTTAAATCATACTTGAAAATTATGAGAATAAAGTCATAAAAAATCGTCTTATTATTAATATTTTATATTTCGCACATTCTCTGGGCCCTTCTCCAAATAGGGAACACCCACGATGGCGCATTAATGCGTCATACTAATTACTGGCAAAGTGAAAAATCCGACGAAAAACATTATCATACTTAAATATTTTATTCGCATATAATCAGCTTTTCTCACCTGATAGCGACGCATCAATTAATTGACATAGGTAAGGGAACGTACTCAAACTACGTGACCTATTTTTTACAACTTTTTATCCCCTCCCCACCCCCCTCGGTGACCATCCGTAGTATATTCCAAGACCCCCTTCCTACCCCTCTAGTTTTCACGTAGTAATTCATAAATATTTTCTTAATCATTTTCTTGTAGACAATATTTTTCAAATATTCATATTCATAATGCAGTTCAGAATGTTATAAAGAGATGTAATTTATGTATCAACCACAATGAACATAAGTTTGAACATTTATTGTAATTTGTATTGTTGTTTATAATTGTAATGTAATAAAAAAATTATGTAAATATCTAATATTTTGGTCTTGGCTTGTTTAATGATTCACAATTAATTAGATTTTCTTTTAAGGAGTTGAAAATAGATTTATTAGGTTGTCTTCTTCCTGGATAGCCATTGAAATATATCTCAGATGTAATATCATAACTGTTTTTACGATTAAATCAGTTAGTTGATATTATGATGGAAAGAAATGGACAAGCTCTGTCATAGATGTCACCTGCCTACATGGAATAGGTACATATAAAAACGCAAAAGGTAATGAACTGAAATATTCTTGCTATTAAAACCTTCCACATCAAAAGCAACCTGACATATATCGGAAAAAATCCGATCCAACCAAACCACAGCCAACCATTATTCCCATTTGAAAAAATACATTTCTACCACTGTTTTATACAGAAAAAAGTGTCTAAATTATGTAAAAGTTATTATCTCGTAACTTCACAAACAACCATGATATGCACAATTGTCTTAAAGTGGAAAAATGAAATTTTTGTTTATAACTCGAAAACTAAAGAAGACAGCGAATTTTGGGTTTCGCCAGTGAATTTGTCTAGACAAAAGAGATTGAGTATGCGCCCTCCATTTTTTTTACCTTCTATAGTTACTGAAATACTCCATACAAACATCGAAAATTGGCTACCCTGTACATACCTATAATTTACAGCTGAAAAAACATTATCAAGAAGAAAAAACATATGTACCAGGAACTTAATTTACTAAAATAAAAGTATTTTTTTCTTTTATTCACATTTATCTTTTATCTCAATCATGTTCAACGAACACGTTTCCAGAGGACATTGTCTACGTGACAGAAACCTAACCCCTACCGCCGCCCCTGTGACCAATCGTAGTATTTTGAAGAACCCCCTCCCCCCCCCTGAACGGGTCACGTAGTTTGGGTATGTTCCCTAAGAGAATATTCAGACGAAAGATTTTATCATACATCGCCTAATTATAAATATTTTTCGCATATAATCTGATCCTTTCGCCTGGTAGTGACGCAGTAGTAGTGCGTCATAACTCAGAAGAGCCATGCCTGGAAAATATAAGAATACTTTTATCCGAATTATTAATATTTTATCAATTGCATGTTCTTCGGTTTTACTACCTGGTTACGCACACAAATATGACGCACTTATGCGTCACAACTAAAAGTCGAGTCAACAAGTGCTTTTTTGGGTAAATAAGTTCAGTTACGTCCAGAGTAACCGATTTCAATAGAATTTCGGATTCTTGCTTATTTTGGGCTACAAAAGCCGAACATGAACTCAGATTTTGTCGTTTTTTCACGTTGTTTTCAGAAAAAATTAAGTAAACCTAACCTAACTAAATCTATCCTCAGTGAAAGAAAGTATCGAATTCACGAAATAGATAAATTTTAGTCTTTCTCAAAATCAAATTAATCTAACCGAAGAATTCGATACTTTCTTGAACTCGGAGGTTATGTTAGTGAGGTTAGAAAAGGTGATATTAGCTTAATTTGAAAAAAAAAATATGAGAAAGCGACAAAATCTGAGTTCACATTCAGCTTTTGCAGCCCAAAATAAGCAAGAATCCGAAATTTTATCAAAATGGGTTACTCTGGGCGTAACTCCATAATTATCCTTTTTTGTTCAACTTTTTTCAGCAGTCCCGAAAAAATATGAACAAGGTGTCATTCGATACAGAATAGCATGTAGATGATTTTTGAGTAAAATAAAGTTCCGCTTAGGAAAATTTAAAAAATTATAAACAATTGCAGGGTTTGGTATTTGCAAATATCTCAAAAACTAATAGATTATTGAAATCCTGTACCTTACTCTTGACTGTCGATATAGTGCAGTAGTCTATTATTTTTCAGGGAAAATACCGATTTTTAAAATGGACAACATGTTGTAACACAATGACAGATGGTTTTTGAAAAAATTAACTCGTTAGCAATATCACTGAAATCCAACTGTGAAAAACAAAGCTATACTTCATGCATACCAAATCAAAAAAGAAACTTCTTTATATGAAACTGTCATGAAAATGTGACCTTCATTGCATTATTTACATGACGATAAGGTATTAATTGATCACTGATTATTGAGAATTCCTTCTAAGATATATAAGGTTGCTTGATATGTGTTGGAAATACTAATATTCTCATTAATTGGTGGTTTTAGTGAATGTAAAGATTGGGTCTTATCAATATTTGCAGGGTTGAAGTGCTAGGTTATGAGGAGTAACAGACGATACAAAATTTAATCTGTATTATATATCGTTCTCAATGATGATTGCTGAATTTTACTTTCAACTTTTTTATTTTTTCGTAATTGTATTCTTAATATTGAAAATAAGCTCTCATAAGTTTTACTTGAATTCAATGCTGTAGGTATATTGTGATTTTGAAACATTCCTAAAATTTTCGCAGATTCCACCAGATTTCATAAAGACTCAAAAAAACTCGTGAGCAGCAAATCTTCATCACTAAAGTCGTTTTTTTCGCGCGAAGTGCATCGCTCCGAGAAACAATTCTGAAGGATTGAATTATGTTTTGAAAAACCACGCTTAAAAAGCAAACTGAATCAAAACGAAGAAAATACATTTTATCAAAAAAAATTCAACCTCAACATCACTCGAACCACGTACCAAATTTCAATCCTCTATTGTAAAAAGACATTCGCGAAGTGCATCGCGTACTGATGGCAAAACAGATCTAGATGCAATTCGAACGGAATAGTCACCATGAAATACAGAGCGGTTGACAAAAATAGTTGAAACACACAAAGGATCTTAAGTCAATATTAACTCAATGTACGTACCAAACTTCAACCCTCTAACTCAATAGGCAGAAGCTGTGGAGTTTGGCAATTTTTCTATTAGAAATATCTACGTAAAAATGGCGACGGTTGAGGAAAAAATTTCAGCTCATTTGACTCTATGGGAACCGCTGGAGATATATATATATATATATATATATATATATATATATATATATATATATATATATATATATATATATATATATATATATATATATAAGTAGAGCAGAATTATCGGTATAGCCCGCTTATATGGAAGCAGCCGTTGACACGTGTTTCGGACTCTTTGGTCCTCATCAGAACGGCGTAGCCAAGCATTGGATTGAAAACTTGGAGATGAGAATAGCACAACAAACGAAATCTCCTGTTACGGAAGACAATCGCACATTTGTGGCTTATTGTTTGAACTCTCCGGTTTGGGAGATTTGGTCAAACTTTGCCACGGAGGCGATTAATGCCATCCGTGAGATCTCAGACCGAGTAAATTAACAACAACAAATAAATTAGTCGTGGGAAAATATTAAACAAGTAGAGCAGAATTATCGGTATAGCCCGCTTATATGGAAGCAGTCGTTGACACGTGTTTCGGACTCTTTGGTCCTCATCAGAACGGCGTAGCCAAGCATTGGATTGAAAACTTGGAGATGAGAATAGCACAACAAACGAAATCTCCTGTTACGGAAGACAATCGCACATTTGTGGCTTATTGTTGAACTCTCCGGTTTGGGAGATTTGGTCAAACTTTGCCACGCAAATGTGCGATTGTCTTCCGTAACAGGAGATTTCGTTTGTTGTGCTATTCTCATCTCCAAGTTTTCAATCCAATGCTTGGCTACGCCGTTCTGATGAGGACCAAAGAGTCCGACACACGTGTCAACGGCTGCTTCCATATAAGCGGGCTATACCGATAATTCTGCTCTACTTGTTTAATCTTTTCCCGCGCCTAATTTATGTTAATTTACTCGGTCTGAGATCTCACGGATGGCATTAATCGCCTCCGTGGCAAAGTTTGACCAAATCTCCAAACCCGGAGAGTTATAAGCCACAAATGTGCGATTGTCTTCCGTAACAGGAGATTTCGTTTGTTGTGCTTATTCTCATCTCCAAGTTTTCAATCCAATGCTTGGCTATGATGAGGACAACAGAGTACGAGACACGTGTCAACGGCTGCTTCTATATAAGCGGGCTATACCGATAATTCTGCTCTATTTGTTTAATATTTTCCCGCGACTAATTTATTTGTTGTTATATATATATATATATATATATATATATATATATATATATATATATATATATATATATATATATATATATATATATATATATATATATATATATATATATATATATATATATATATATATACATAAATATATATACCGGGTGTAAATGAGTGATGGGCCACCCCTATAACTTTTTAATGGATTCTTCGATTTTACTGAAATTTGGGTGCTTTATCTCAAACATAATTTTGAGTTTTTTCACATACAAAATCAATATGGCTGACTTCCGGTTTCACAGAAAACGATTTAAAAATTAAAAATTCAAATGGGACACCCTGTATATTTTTACATATTTTAATTCTGAGGCTTCAAATACATACATTCCATCTGTCAAATTTTTTTTTCATATTTCGTAAACAGGGTCGGTCTCAGGAGCAAAGGGAACTAATAAGAATAAGATTTTTAATAATTACTTCGTTATTTAGGAATTGAGAAAACTGATGTGTGAATCATTTTGTAGGAATTTGAAGGAGCTTTCTGATATACAGGGTGGCCCATTTCTATTTAAAAAACTGAGTTTTGGTTCGAAAAAGAATTTAATCGTTAACAAACTTCACGAAAATGAATATTTTGAGAAATTATTACTTTGAACGATATTTTAAATCAATTATCTATGATTTACACGACGTCACAGCCATCTACGATAAAAAAAAACAAAATGAAAAACAAAATTGAAACGGCGCTAGAATTGACATTTGACAGATGGAATGTATGTATTTGAAGCCTCAGAATTAAAATATGTAAAAATATATAGGGTGTTGCATTTGAATTTTTAATTTTTATATCGTTTTCTGTGAAACCGGAAGTCAGCCATACTGATTTTGTATGTGAAAAAATTCAAAATTATGTCTGAGATAAACCACCCAAATTTCAATAAAATCGAAGAATCCATTAAAAAGTTATAGGGGTGGCCCATCACTCATTTACAACCGGTAATTATATAATATATATATAAATATATATATATATATATATATATATATATATATATATATATACTACTCTATAATATGATAATAATTAAATTCAAATTATGTCAATTTCAATATTTTGGTGTACAATAAAATTTAATTCTTTTGAATTAGGCCAGTGCCACACCACTTTGAAAACTGTTTACAAAATATACTACAGATATATAATTATTTAATATATATGGTCTCATCCATTTGTACAAACCAGATATATGAACATATATAGGGAAATGGAGCCATCAAATGGACCAAAACTATCATTCATTTTAATTGTGAAATCAAGATTTCTCGTTGAAATCTCAAAAGTGCTATAAGTCGCGACGCGTTCAAAATAAATAAACATGTGATATATTATATCACATGTTATATATAGTCTTGTAGGAAATTTAATACTGTATAAGTTTTATGATGACGATTTTCCCCTGAAAATATGAGTGAGGATGAAAAACACAAAATTATACGAAAGACATGAGCGAAAAACAATTTTTTTTTGAAAATTACCACCTTTCCATATCCGGTAGCAGGAAAACGGTCCAGTTTTTCGCAAAAACATATATAACTCAATTTGTAGATAACTTAATAAGCTCTCATTTTACACTGAATAACTTTTCACTTGTACAGTCAATGCCGTTAAAAAAAAAGTGTAAACTGTGTATTTATCCCATACAGCATCGATTTGTATGAAAATTTGGATTTAGGTTCTACTTACCATCTATTTCAAAGTCTATTCTGTGCCAGGGGTTGTTTTTTCCCTGAAGGTGGTTGCCACCCCTTCTTGTGGGAGAAAAAGTTTTCATTGAAAATAAATGCGGAAATCGATAAATTGACTAATTTTAAGCAACTTTCGTTGTATGAAGTTTTTTCTGAAAATCAATGAGTTTTAGACTTATTCTCGAGTGAAATTGTCGGTTTTCAGGCAGAAAAACAACGTTTTCAGATTCTTCTTCGGGAATAACAACAAAAATATGCATTTAATCGAAAAACATGTGGAGAGCAAAATTATAGCCTATAAAAAACAAAGGAAATAGTGGATTTATGATGTATGCAGAACCAAAACGGAATTATTGCTTGTTGAAAGTTGATTGGTACCAAAAATGGAAAGTTTCTAGATACAATAACAAAAAACCAATGCAAAAACAATAGATATATATATATATATATATATATATATATATATATTAATATATATATAAATATTACTATATATCTATAAATATATATATATATATATATATATATATATATATATATATATATATATATATATATATATATATATAATATATATATATATATATATTATATATATATATATATATATATATATATAATATATATATATATATATATATATATATATAAAGTTCAACTAGCCCTACAATATAGCCACTATGTGTTTTTATAATATACATATTCTAATTTCTACAAAAATGTGCTTTTGGCTTTATCCCCATAACATAAAGGATTTTGTAGGTTTTTTTAAGCGCTATAAGCTCATCTAAATAAATTTAAAAAATTGATTGGACTAAAGCAGGTGTGTTAGAAGACGCCAATATAATCGAATAATTCTGAAAACTTCAAACGAAAAAATGCTATTCCGAAAAAAAAATTCTCCGAAATTATCGTTTCTCGAGTAGGGTATCATTCCCGACCAAAATTCTCAAGAACAGCGACCCATATAAACGAGAAATCGTAACTTCTAGCAACGGAAAAACTGGCTATCTCGAGCCGACGGCCTTTATCGCGATGCGTTAGAGATGATGCTCTCGCACATTTCTCATCTTCAACAAGGTCCAGTTCCTCGAACGCCGGTCTAGACGAAATTTGCATATTTATTGAATTTGGAGTTTCGAGAAAACAGGATTGTAGGTGTTACGGGGATCGAGCGAGGCGAAGAAACTGACTTCTTGCATCACTCGGCTTTCGTGCGAATTATTCAATTACGCCGGGCGTTTCCGAGAATGCCGTAGAATTTAGCACATACGGAGGTGAAAATCATGATCCTTTATTTATTTATTGTGTAAGGTGAAATTGGATATAATTGGATTCATTTAAGTAGCCGGTGGAAAAACAAAAAATGTTGGAAATTACCACAAATAATATCTCAATGAACTGTTATTAATTCGAGAGCTAGGGAAATAACGTTGAAGTAGATATGTTTCAAAATCAGCCTCGTTGATACGAGGAGTGGTTATAAATTAACGAATCTAGTGGTGTAAAACATTTTAACTCATATATTATTATCCCCTTCAATATACACCCCACGTCTATCAGTAGAGAGAAATTGATTTCTTTACCTCATATGTGGGTTATAGTTTATTGATTTAGAACGGAAATGCTTGATGGAAGTGGAATTTCCCAATAATAAACTTCTCTATTAACAAATGCATAATTTAAAATGTCATCGTACCTACACATTAAACGATTTTCTAGCACGAAAATGACAATTCAGAATTAAATTAATTCCTTGGCTCCCTCTGTTTTTGTCACAATACGACGAGATAATATATTCACATTGTTTGAACTGAAAATGTATCAATATACAAGTATAACAACATAAAAATAGTGCATGTTATCAGACATCAATTATATATATATATATATATATATATAAATATTATATATATATATATATATATATATATAAATATTATATATATATATTTTATATATATATATAAATAAATATATATATATATCTAAATATATATATATATATATATATATATATATATATATATATATATATATATATATATATATATATATATATATATATATATATATATACTAGCTGACCCAGCAAACGTTGTTCTACCATTTAAATTATTTTTATCTTCTATCTAACAATCTATCTTTCTATCTATCGTTCTATATATTTATCTATCTACATATCTATCTGACCCGGCAAACGTTGTTCTGCCATATATAAATTACTTTTATCTATCTATCTTTCTACATATTCATCTATCTGCCGATGTATCTCTATCTATCTATTTATCTAGATAGTTATCTATACTTCTATCTATTTATCTATCTAACTATCTATCTATCATTATATCTATCGATTTATGAATCTATCTGACCCGGTAAACGTTTAAATTATTAAAATGGCTATTAAAAAATATGGGTTGTTGATAGGAGGGTGAAAATTTGGAGTTTTATGTATTTTTTAATGCAACATTATAAAAAAATAAAAATAAAAATTTTGTCCAAAAAATTTATAAAAATGTTTGGGGTAGACCACCATACCACTAATCACTTAGGGGTATGAACAATATATTACGACCTATTCTCGGACCGACTATTGTTATTTTCGATTGCCATCTTGCAATCCTATTGCGGATCTGTGGATAAAATAAAAAAAATGAAAATCGCGATGGAAAAATAGGGGTTGATCGTAGAAGGGTAAAAAATTGAAAGTAATATGATTTTTTTTATTCTAAGTCATGACAAAATGAAAATGAAAATCTTTCCAAAAAAATTTTTAATTAGCAAATGAAAAATAGGGGTTGATCGTACAGGGGTGAAAATTTAGGGTTGTATGTATTTTTGGATGCTGTATCATAAAAAAAACGGATGAAAAATATATGTTGGCCGATTCTCAGACCTAGCCGATATGCATACAAAATTTCATGAGAATCGGTCGAGCCATTTCGGAGGAATTTAACAAATAAATAATAGGTGTTGATTGTAGAGGGGTGAAAATTTAGGGTTGTATGTATTGTTGCTGTATCATAAAAAAATAGAACAAAAAATTTTGTCTGAAAAATTAAAAAATTTATTTTACACCCATTTTTGGATTAATGGGTTCGTGAATAAACAAAATGCCCGTATTTGGGGTGATGAACAACCCGAAGAGGTTCAAGAGCTACCATTAAACCCAGAAAAAACAACTGTTTGGTGTGGTTTATGGGCCGGTGGAATAATCGGTCCATATTTCTTCAAAACAGAGGCCGGCCGGAACATTACTGTGAATGGTGACCGTTATCGCGCCATGATAACAGACTATTTGATACCAGAAATTGAAGCCCGTGGTCTCGACGAAATTTGGTTCCAACAAGATGGCGCCACTTGCCATACAGCCCGTGAAACCATGGCTTTACTGCGAGAGCGATTCGGCGAACAGCTCATTTCACGCTTTGGACCAGTGAATTGGCCGGCTAGATCATGTGACATCACACCTCTTGACTTTTTCCTTTGGGGCTATGTGAAGTCCAAAGTCTACGTGGATAAGCCGGCTACGATTAAGGCATTAGAGGCCAATAATTACTCGAGTCATTGGCCAAATACCACTCGAAATACTCATACGCGTCATTGAAAAATTGGAATTACAGAATGGACGTTTGTTAACCGTAGTCGCGGACAACATTTGAAAGAAATTATCTTTAAAAACTAATTGTAAAGAATGGTTCTTTTGTTTGATAATGAAGATTTATAAAATAAAATTGTTTTTATTCATTTTTTGTTATTTAAAAAAAATACCTCTAAATGATCACCCGTTATATATATATATATATATATATATATATATATATATAATATATATATATATATATATATATATATATATATATATGTATTATATATATGTATATATACATATACATAAATATATATATATATATATTATATTATATAATATATATATATATATAATTATATAAATATAATATATATATATATATTATATATATATATATATATATATATATAATATACATATATATATAGTATATATATTATATATATATATATATATAATATATATTTATATATATACATATAATATATATATAATATATAATATAATATATATATATACAGTGCTTTCATGATGAAAGGAACATATTCATTAAAAAATTAGGTTTCTATTTCATGTTAAAATCCTCGGACAGGTCGAGTAGTATTTTTATTTGGGCATTTTTCGCAATAAAATTTTGTATATACAGGGTGTCTCATTCAAGAGCTATGGCTTTGTCATTAGTTTTTTTAAAGGTAATACCCTGTATATTATTTCACTTTACAATTCTACGATAAATTCTTATCACTTTTTGTGAACATACCATATGCCTCAACTCGATGGATTGCCAGAAACGGAGATAGTGGGTAATGAGAGGTACGATATGAAAACACACAAATGTAATTACTAATTTAATTTTTACATATGTTCAATCTGTTGTCCGTTTACTTCGAGACATTTTTGAAGTCGATTTAATGTTTCCCGTTGCACATTTTCAATTACTTCTGGACTGATAAGTCTTATTTCCTGCCTGATTCTCTCTTTTAGATCATCAATATTATTTGGTCTATTCAAATAAACTTTAGACTTCAAATAACCCCATAAGAAAAAATCCAATGGGGTTATGTCCGGTGATCTTGGCGGCCACTCAATCGGACCTCTCCGTCCTATCCATCTGTTGGGAAAAGTTGCATCAAGAAATTGTCGAACAGCGATTGAATAGTGAGGAGGTGCCCCATCTTGTTGAAACCATATCTCGTTATTAGGTATGTCAGGATCTTGTGGGTTAGGAAACGAAACAGCTAAAGCCGGAATGAGTTCGAACTGGAGAAAGTTCAAGTAGTCCTCTCCGTTTAGTGTTCCTTCAAAAAATAGGGACCAACTATAACGATTTCGAACAATCGCTGCCCATGTATTAATTTTTTGAGGCCGCTGTGTGTGGCATTCTTGCATCCAATCAGGATTCTCGGTCGCCCAATACCTACAGTTTTGTCTGTTGACGTGGCCATTTAAAGTAAAGGTGGCTTCATCAGAAAAAATTATGTTTGTAATGAAATTTAGATGTTGATTATGAATTTCAAGAATCTGCTCACAAAACTGTACTCTGCGGTCAAAATCGTCTTCTAATAATTCATGTACCAGCTTAATTTTATAGGGATGATACTTATTTACCTTAAGTATTTTATGCACGGACCCTACTGATAAATTGAAATTATTGGAAATTGTAGTAATGGATGTATGAGGGTTATCTTGGGTTTCTAGTAAAACGTTCAGCACTGTTTCTTCAGATACTCTCGGTGGTCTTCCTTTAGGTAAATCTCTAACGTGGCCGTATCTCCTGAATTTTGATTCAATTTTGTTGACTGTCGATCTAGTAATTGGCGGACGATCAGGATGATTTTCATTGAATAGATTGCAGACTTCTTCTTGTGAATGCACCCTATCTCCAAAACCAATCATCATAAGTACTTCAATACGTTCTCTCTCAAGTAATTGCATTTTCTTAAACAATGAAGTAGTGTAGTGCCTGGAGCGTTAAAAACGTGAAAACTGCGGACTATACAGCACCAGTGAATGAATTCAGATGGTACATGTGAAATTTCATTCTTCAGATTTAATGACAATGTTCACCTAAATTTTTTTTTGTACTTTTAATCCACATTTTAAATCTCCATGTGCTCCACTATCTCCGTTATAATCTGGGAATCCATCAAGTTGAGGCATATGGTATGTTCACAAAAAGTGATAAGAATTTATCGTAGAATTGTAAAGTGAAATAATATACAGGGTATTACCTTTAAAAAAACTAATGACAAAGCCATAGCTCTTGAATGAGACACCCTGAATACAAAATTTTTATTGCGAAAAATGCCCAAATAAAAATACTAATCGACCTGTCCGAGGATTTTAACATGAAATAGAAACCTAATTTTTTAATGAATTTGTTCCTTTCATCATGAAAGCACTGTATATATATATATATTTATATATATATCAATATATATTTATAAATATATATATATATATATATATATATACAAAAGAAGAAAATTATTGGAAATCAAAAATAATTCCTCAAATTGATATTTTTCACATCATTCCACAATTGATACCTGCTCAATTAGAAGAACAAAAATTTAATTTTATTCATTACCTAAATTATCGATATTCGCAACTTACCAGTAATGATAACACATTCTTATTATGTCACTGATGACTGATAGTAAATATTCGACTTACCTGAAAAAAAAAGATACAATTAATAAAAATAAAATTATAAGGACGTTGAGGCGTTATCGTAAAATACATGCAAAACTTGTTTTCATATTTAAAAGACCGTGCAAATTTAAAGGGGAACAAATTCTGCTCTTAATTATCGCCGGTCGCAAGGAGGATTGGTAGCTACTACTTGAAAAATGATTGACTTTTGTGAATTTTTCATAATGAATCAACTTATGTATAAAACACCTCAAAAGAAAATAAATTTTAATTCATTACACAATATAGATTGGCTATCAAATCAAATACACAGAGTATAATACAATCATAAAATTCACAATAGAGTTGCACGCTACATTATGCTATGGTAAAATATTCTTCAGAAGTATAGAACAAGCCGCTCTTTAGAAATTTCAACAGCGATTTTTTTAATTTGAAATGGTTAATTTGATCTTTTATGTCCTGAGGAATTTTATTATCTGTGGGGTTTTTAGAAAATTCTGGTTTCGGGTGAAATAGCCATGGATGTCTTTGCGACAAAGTAGATTGTTTTTTCTTTCATAGATGTGGCATGCAACTTCCAATATGTAAAGGCATGTGAGGGGTAATATCTCAAGTTTTCTGAATAGTATTGAGTTTTACATAGCAGAGCTCTTATGCATTTTTTCTGAACAATAAAGAGTGTTTTTGCAGCCGTAGAATGTCCCCAGAGTATTATACCCTAAGTCAATCTTGATTGGATTTCTGCATAATAGAAGTGCAACGTATCTGAAATATTTTAGTATTAACCACCTTGGTTATATCACTTATGTGACCTCAACATTCCAATGTATCGCTGATTTTCTTGCCTAAGAATTTAATGCTGTTGTTCTAACTGATGTTATTGTTATTAATCTTCATAGATATACTATCCATTTGTTTTTGCTTTGTATGAAAAATAAGGAACTCTGTTTTTGTTGTATTTATGTGAAGCATGTTTTTGGAAAACCAGTATTTAATTTTTGACATTGAAAGTTCACTAATATAATTTGCAGTAATAATGACAGAAACCTAGTACCGATTACTGCTGAAAATTGTAGAACATTTTCAGTTATACTAAGTATTGCAGAACATATATAGTGCCAGCTTTTTGTACACGCTTTCCAAAGTGAGACAACCCGATATTTGTATATTGTAGAACGTGTATTGCATTGATGATCTGTGGAGTTGCATAGTGTTCAAATTTTCTCTCTATCAATTTTTTTTGTAAGCGTCTTATTACTAGTTCGTTCTACTTTGTCATTGTTCATTTTTCCGAACCGTAGGTACATTTGCTCTCGGAATAACAAATAATTATCAATATGAATATATTATGATTTTATTTTCATTTAATAACTATCGCACGTTGTTAACTTATTCCATCGTACCTGCTATTTAATACATGATATATCTATCTATATAAAAAAGGCATTTTCATGTTAAAAACTTCTTTTCACGATATAATGACTAATGTAGGTAATTTACAATTATTTCTGATTACTAGCCCATTAAAATGTTTCCAAAATAATTTGATAATGGGCTAATAATCCGAAACAGTTATAAAATAAATTGAACTGTTCAATTTGAAAACATGTTTCACCAAGAATTCAACGGAATATGTTTATCGAAAAGAAATTCGTTCCGTTTTTATTTTTTTCAATCAACAACCCCCACCAATCAAGTCGTTCACTTCTTCCACTACCCTCGTAGAAAAGTCATTTTTCATAGGGAAGTCCATATCTGATGACGAGATCGTAAAAATCGAAAACAATACAGACATAATAAATCTCATTTCATGAATTATAACTTATAGTAAAAATTAACCAAATCGTCCGTTGATATAAATAATGGATCGCTCGCAGATGCACAAAAATTAACTGTTCATCGCGAACGCGGACGCTATCTTGACGGGCGCGATTCCAGAGAAAGGCGGACGGAATTTGCGGATTTTTACACTCACCGATAAAGTGGGCGCCAATTGCTTTATTGCCCATCGGAAAATCCCCAGATCATTTTAACGCAGTGGTTCTCAACCTGGGGTACGCGAACCGCAGGGGGTTCGAATAGTGTTGACAGCGGGTTCGCAGAAAGATAGAGAACAATGGCGGTACTATATAAATGAAATATTTCTTTCAATTTAGCACCAATCTAGTTAGTCGAGTACTTAGCGTACGCTGGCTAGTATTTGGGAGGTGTCGGGTTCAAGCCCCGGAGCCGACTGGTCTGCCATGAGTTTTTTCCAGAGGTTTCGTCATGTTAAAGTAAGTCACTGCTTGCAAACTTATAAGGCGAATGCTGGGCCAGTATTAATCCTCTGAACCCTACTCACACTTCCTATGTTCCATAAATATCCTGTCTCACATATCCCTAATGCACTTGTACATACAAGTGTATCCTCTGATCTGGCTGAAGGAGTTAATTCCAAACTCAATCTGCCTACCTCCCTGACACATACTTTCAGGAGGAATGAAACACGTGTGTTTCCTTTTCCTTTATTCAATTTAGCACCAAGCTAGTTAGACTAGTCCTTAGTTACGCTGGCTAATATTGGGGAGGTTCTGGTTTTGAACTTCGGGACCGACTGGACTGCCATGAGTTTTTTCAGAGGTTTCCTCATGGCGTAAAATAAATCACTGCTTGCAAACTTACAAGGTAAATGCTGAGTCAGTATTAATCCTCTGAACCCTACCCACACTTCCTATGTTCCATAAATATTCCGTCTCACCTATCCTTAATGCACTTGTACATACAAGTGTATTCTCTGATCTGGCTGAAAGAGTTAATCCCAAACTCAAGCTGCCCGCCTCCCTGACACATACTTCAGGGAGCAATGAAACACGTGGATTTCCTTTTTACTTCCTTTCTTTCAATTAAGCAACGTCTGTACCGACAAAAAACATGACTTAATGAGCGAAAATGAGTATTGCAGAAAAAGAAACACACATGGATCTTTCTACAGATCAACAGTACGTTGAAATCCGATTTTTGAAGTAAGACTATCATCAAGTTTTGATTAGATATTAACACTGAATACCAAAGTATGTCTGACATAGAAATCAATTTTTTGTTTACGTTTCCATATTCTGTCTTGGTAGGAATATTTTCAGAAACGAAGGAAATATTATATTCATGATAGACCTTATTACTCTGAAGAGGACTACTATTCTGAGCTTTGATTGATCGATATGACTGAATAGCACAGGCATCGGCTACGAATAAAATTTGAAAAAATGTGGGTACATTTATTCTCGGTTTCGCAAAAAAGTTTTGTTCTATTGTTCATAATGTGAAGTTTGTATAAATGTATTTTGTATGGACATGTGGGTTTGATGTATTTTTGGTTCTAATGATTCACATCAGGACTTCTTTATTTTGTATGACATCCATCCTCACAGAGAAAAATATAAGAAGTGAACTTAGTTCGGTTCTTATATTTTTCGATTTGTCAATAAACTGTGTAATTTTGAAGGCTATAAAGCATATTTCGATTTGATTTGATTTGAGAGCGTTTTCATTGTACGCATTCATAAAAAACAAGTATAGAAATGAACTGGATGCTGCGCGGACTTGAAATTGTACTTATCATCTTTTTAACAAAAATTCAAGAAGCTGAGAGAGGGGAAAAGCAATGAAAAAGCTTCTATTAGTTTCAAAAAGAACTCCGTGTTATGATTATGAACAAAATTAAAAACATTCATGAACAAGTGACCTATACATATGCAATGTATTTTTGAAATGATGTTTTTATTAAATGTGTATTTAAAAAAAAATTTATACAGTACTTTTGAGTTATTAATGTGCATTTTATTGTCACACCAAATAAGACCTTTTTAAATTCATTTTTTCAAAAAAATCGATAGACGATGAATAAACTCTGTGGTAGTTCATATTTGAATGAAAAGTAATAAATAAAACAGTTGTACAAAAACCACAAACTGAAAAAACTTTTTTCTCCGATCGTGGGAAAAGTGACAATATTTTGACCTGTTTTCTATGCGCAAATCTCAACATTCCAGAATAGTGGTCAGTTGCTAAGCAATTTGAAAATAACAGTGCGGTAATATTCTTACCGCACTGCTGTAGCGTGCGGTAATGTAACAAATGGATTATTACATTAAAATGAAACAAAGTATGGTTTTAATTTTTATAATTGTTGTTAATATTTACATTTTTTGTATCCTGTAACTTGACGTTTTAAAACTCCCCTCAGTTTTTGGTACTGGGCAATATTAATATTATTTTTAACAGGCAAAGTTGATCGAAGCATGGAATAATGTGCCCACAACGTCGAAAATTTCATTGTTTTAGCCAATTCAGCAACATACGCCATCAGTACATTCTCAGAAAAGGATACACTGTTGTTTTTTCTACAAAAATTCATGAAGCGTTGGTACGCAAGTTCATACTTCTCTCTGGATTTCGCCGGAAGTAAATTAAGTGAAGCTACGTTCGCGGCTTCTACTAGTTCAGGAGCCGTGCAAGACAACAAATAATCACTATCAGTGTTCATGTTTACTAATTCTTTTTTAATTCCTTATAAAATACAACGAATCAAACAAAATCGGCTTTGAAATTATTTTACTTTTTTCATAACAGAGTAATTTCCATGGTTACCACTTCTATATTTCAATATGAACATAGAGAAACCTATTTAAACTTACTTGATTACATCTTGGATGAAATATATTTTAATTAATTTTTTAAATGTAAATCAACGATCGGAGAAAAAATAGTATGTATAATTCGTGGGAAAAGCATATTGCCAAACTCCTGTGTTACCAGACTCGTCGATACGCTCCTTGTCTGGTAATTATCACAGTCGTTTGGGAATATTATGCTTTTCCCACTAATTATACAATATACTATTATTATATTACTTTTTCGTTTCATATCAGATTGGATAGAATGATTTTAAATGATAAATTGTCAATAGTCGATCCGATGAAGAAAACAGGAATATACAGAATGGACTGTGAAGAATGTAAGTCATCTTAAATAGGCCAGACCGGAAAATATTTTGAAAGAAAGATAAAATAACATCCAAAAAACGTACAGTCGTTTTTTCGGGAACATCTAGGTTCGGAAGAACACGTCATCTCATCCTCTTTTGAACCAAAAATTCTTCATTACTGTGGAAAGGGTATGAAAATGAACCACCTAGAAGTAGGGGTCGACAAGACAAGCATTCTTGTCTTGATAACAACTTCTTGTCCCGAGGCCTCGGTAGACCAGCGGTAAGGCGTACCGCTTGTAAGCCGAGGATGTGGGTTCGAGTCCCACCTTGCTCTTGGGTGTTGTGTATGTCCGGAATTTAGTGGTTCTAATTATAAAGATAAATTCTTGGGTAATGTACATCGTTTACAAGCCCATTGGCCGTTCGGAACCGGCGTTAAACTGTAGGTCCCTCGAGTTAAAAAAAAAAAAAAAAACTTCTTGTCTTGTCTTGAGAAAAAATCAAAAAATATTAAAAGTCTTGTCTTGACGTTTTCTTGATCTTATATCTTGTCTTGACTGAGAAATTTCAAGATCTTGAAATTTCTCGATTAACCAGTTATTCCCTGACAAACTTTTTATTCGCACGGCAATCTGGTTGTGTACCGATCTTTATTTGTTTTCTGACGAACGCAAATGACATCGCGCAGTTGCACGCTTCACCCAGTTTAGTTAAGTTATCATTACAAAGTAGCAGTCTGTACCTGTTCTGTTATATTTTTTTTCTCCGATCGTGGGAAAAGTGACACTATTTTGACCTGTTTTCTATGCGAAAAGCTCAACATTCCAGAATAGTGGTCAGTTGCTAAGCAATTAGAAAATAACAGTGCGGTAATATTCTTACCGCACTGCTGTAGCGTGCGGTAATGTAACAAATGGATTATTACATTAAAATGAAACAAAGTATGGTTTTAATTTTTATAATTGTTGTTAATATTTACATTTTTTGTATCCTGTAGCTTGACGTTTTAAAACTGCTCTCAGTTTTTGGTACTGGGCAATATTAATATTATTTTTAACAGACAAAGTTGATCGAAGCATGGAATAATGTGCCCACAACGTCGAAGATTTCATTGTTTTAGCCAATTCAGCAACATACGCCATCAGTACATTCTCAGAAAAGGATACACTGTTGTTTTTTCTACAAAAATTCATGAAGCGTTGGTACGCAAATTCATACTTATCTCTGGATTTCGCCGGAAGTAAATTAAGTGAAGCCACGTTCGCGGCTTCTACTAGTTCAGGAGCCGTGCAAGACAACAAATAATCACTATCAGTGTTCATGTTTACTAATTCTTTTTTAATTCCTTATAAAATACAACGAATCAAACAAAACCAGCTTTAAAATTATTTTACTTTTGTCATAACAGAGTAATTTCCATGGTTACTACTTCTATATTTCAATATGAACATAGAGAAACCTATTTAAACTTACTTGATTACATCTTGGATGAAATAGTTTTTAATTAATTAATTTTTTAAATGTAAATCAACGATCGGAGAAAAAATAGTATGTATAATTCGTGGGAAAAGCATATTCCCAAACTCCTGTGTTACCAGACTCGTCGCTACGCTCCTCGTCTGGTAATTATCACAGTCGTTTGGGAATATTATGCTTTTCCCACTAATTATACAATATACTATTATCCCACTTTGTGAATAATGGTGGTAAAAAGTACATTTGGCACCGATTCTGGCTCAGAATATGTACCAACAAGCATTAGACAGAAACGTAAGGTTTGCAGTTTTAGTAAATAGAAATAAAATGATCAGTGACAGTGAGACTAACGCGACTACGCCTAGTGCGAGTGAGAATCACAAAACAGAAACCGTAGCTGACTGCGATAGCTGCAGCAAAAGAAAAAAGTAGTAGCATTCACCAATTCAGGATATTGGTACTAGTGGCCATACTGGCAGAAAGAAATTCCATAATTTTTTGAAAACAACATATTTTTCAAAAAGAGTTTTCTCAAAAAGCCTGGTTGAAGCAAGGTTCGAGATTATATTTTTCACAAATAAATATATTTTAGCGTTTTCATTGCTAGTCAAGATATTTCAAGATTTCTTGTTTTCTTGACAAGAAATCTTGGTCATAAAATTTCTTGTCTTGAAATCTAAAATTACTTCTTATCTTGATCTGGTCTTGAAATCAAAAAATCCATAATAGCATTCTTGTCAATGACCAGTTGAACCTAAACCAATCACCCCTATTGAATCTCTGATAATTTGGAAATTCCCATGGATTTTATTTAATCACCTCCAGGTACCGAACCGATAATATGAATATTCCCAAATGATGTCTTTGTAACATGTAATCAGCCTTGATAAAGCCGTAAAGGGCGAAACTAGTCGAATAAAAGTTTTTTCAGTTTGTGGTTTCTAGAGAAGTGTTTTACTCATTACTTTTAATTTTTTTTCTTATGATAGTAGGAACTAGGACTTCTGAGGTTTCTATATGAGGGTACAATTAGTGAAAATATATTTCCAAGGGGTACGCGAGAAGTTTGAGAACCGCTGTTTTAACGCATCGAAACGCAAAATGCACCGTTGATTGATCTCCTCGCGGAAAATTCCACGTGTAAAACGCATCGAATGCAAATCCGTATGTCAGTTGAACCAATTAGGTACGGGCGGGTTATGCATACCTGCCGAAACTTTCTTTCTTGTGATATCATTAAACCTACCGTTATCGGACGATTATGTTCCCCGATTGACAGAATTTATTGATTTATTCCACATTCACTCGTGCACATGTATGTAACGTGACCGATGATTAATTTTTTTCGGGGATTAATGTATGTTAATTAAAAATCTGGCGCCAAAAATCGAAATAAAATGCATCCCGCCAGGCAAAGCAGGAGATAGAAATGAGAGAGAGATGGCTCTGTAAATCGTTATGATTGTATGTTGTTATGAACTCTTCAGAAAGTATCGCACCCACGAGGAAGTTTACTCGTCGGACTTTCGAATAAAATAATAATAACATAATATGAAATGATGAGTTGGCCATGATCAATTTAATATACTGAATGAAGTGAACAAGGAAAATTATTCCATTATTTAAAAAATTATCGAACAACTTTCCAAGGGAGCTTGTTATATGTATTCCTCAACGAGAATTCTACATTCATAAACCAACAGTGAATTATAGAAATCGTCAAGTCACCCCGACTCAAAATCTGCACACAGCTGTTTCGATCTTTTCAGATCTCATCAGTGCAGCTTATTTTACTCTGTGTGAATTAACACATTTCTAATTGTTCCCCGATACAAATCGTGACCGAGCTACTATCTGGATAACAACCCAGAGCACCCTCCACCAAGTATATTGGAAAACAACCGCTTAGATTGAAAATGCAGAATACCGTCGGGAGAATACATAACTTCCTGATATGAAATGTCTACTCTGCAACTGTGGCGTCTGTGGATCCATGTTAGCGAGTTTTGGAACCACATACGCTACAGGAGAAAATTTTACTCCCTTAAATGTTTTAAAAAAGACAATAGTTTCCTGACGAAAAGTTGACAAGTTTTCGTTAACTTAATCCTTATTTTATCCTTTCATCAATATCGATAGAGGATTTTGGTATAGTGATATTTTTAATCAGTTTTTGAAACAAAATTTCAAAAAGATTCCAAGTTTAAACATAACTTAAATGTTAGTTTTTGCAATGGCCTTTTTATTTATTAGTACTGAGAGGGAAGTGAGAACGCACTTGAAAAAGCATTAAAAGGAACAGAGCTTTTTAGAATGTTTTGATTTATTCGATAGGTTTGATGCTTGAATGCTTCATATGATGTCCTAAATCCTATATATATATATATATATATATATATATATATATATATATATATATATTTTTATATATATATATATATATATATATATCTACTACTGTATCCATTTTAGAAAAATTTTCAGAATTCACGAAAAACTGTTATCTGTGTTAATCAGCAACAAATGAGTAATTACTTTTTTCCAAACTTATCTATCATATCTAAATAGTGATTCTGATAAGAAAATTTAAATATGGTTGCTGAATTTTTTCAATTATACCATTTCAAAGTTTAGATAAAGTGAGTTTTGCAGCGAAACTGTGGATATAGATAATTTTGCACCGTCATTAAATGGATATCAGAATTTTTGCACTGACACAATAAAAATTGTATTAATACAAATCAAACACATAAATATTGAGTTTGAAGGAAAAATATATAAATCATTGTGAAGTTAAGTTTATTGAACAAAAAAATATTCTTAAATAATTTTTATAGTAAAAAAAGCACTCAAAAAAAATTTTTTCAAGATTAAAGTAGTGGATATTTTTGTGGATAGTTTTGATAAAAGTTTTAAACTCTCACTGCATGATCATTCTCATGACTTTCACATTCACACTCATCTTCAGGTCATAAATTGTCAGAAACTATTGCATGATCAAAAACAGTTTTATAAAAATTGCTTGGTTAATAATTGTCGAATGTCATTGATCTTGGCTGGTTCCACAGAATTTCCTCGCTTGTTTTGGTGCAGCAGGGATCACAAACATTTCCATGGCTTAGAAATTAATAATATCCACGATTTAATTATGAAAATCAATTAAAAACAACAAACCAAGAGAACAACAGGTTGCTCCATAACCTTTACGTTTACGATGATATTATACGTCACGGGCATCTTTTCGAGCGATTTAATTGGCTCAGTGGATATAGTTAGAACTGCAGCGTCACTGCAGTAAAATATCAAGAGTTTTGGAGTGACACCCATTTTTCGCATGTATTTTTAATAGGGATATAAACATTTTTGCTACGACAACACACTGCAGTTTTTGTGAGGAACATCTATAGATTCAAAATTCACTGCTATCTTGATATTGGAAAAATATGAATATAGTGAGTTTTGCAATGCCACGCCTCAATTATCGGTATAGCCCGCTTATATGGAAGCAGCCGTTGACACGTGTTTCGGACTCTTTGGTCCTCATCAGAACGGCGTAGCCAAGCATTGGATTGAAAACTTGGAGATGAAAGAAGCACAACAAACGAAATCCCCTGCTACGGAAGACAATCACACATTTGTGGCTTATTGTTTGAACTCTCCGGTTTGGGCAAAGTTTGACCAAATCTCCCAAACCGGAGAGTTCAAACAATAAGCCACAAATGTGTGATTGTCTTCCGTAGCAGGGGATTTCGTTTGTTGTGCTATTTTCATCTCCAAGTTTTCAATCCAATGCTTGGCTACGCCGTTCTGATGAGGACCAAAGAGTCCGAAACACGTGTCAACGGCTGCTTCCATATAAGCGGGCTATACCGATAATTCTGCTCTACTTGTTATATATATATATATATATATATATATATATATATATATATATATATATATATATATATATATATATATATATATATATATATATATATATATATATATATATATATATATATATATACTGGGTGTCCATGGAAGGAGGCTCGCCCCTATAACTTTTTTGTTTTCGGAGATAATTAAATGAAATTTACAGGATCTGTTTTATGCATAAACCTGCATTTTTTGGCAAGTAACTCAACTTCATGCATTTTCCGGTTTCACCGGAATTGACATAAACTTTCGATTTTTAAATGGGACACATGGTATATTTTCAGTTTTTTTGTCTCCATATAACGTTAAGAATACAACTATGTATCATTTGCTACTTTTTGTAACCGTTGTTCAATTTTTTTTAGAATTAAGTTTTTATTCTAGAGGGCTATAGATGCGTTCAAATAAATAATTTCCGTCCTAAAATGGCCCTGTTTGCCGTCCAGGGACGTAGATTTGTGGGCGTGGCTTTGGACTTATTTTGTTTCAGTTGTGTTGGTCACAGGCTACTCGATGATTTCAAATGTTATTTTAATCTCAATAAGATTCTTCATTTAGAGAAAGTTCTAAGGTTATGGGATTTCAGGTTTCTATCGAAAGTTTTCTTTCAACCTAATTCCCTGAGTGCGGTATCAAATTACTCGTAATAAAATTATCTTTTTTTTTAACCCGACGGGCCACCATGTTGCCATTTGAAAAAAATAGTAATGAAAGTTTTAAAATTAAACTTCACATAGCTGGAACATTTTGATCGAAAACAGTGAAATTGTATTTTAATATACATTTTAGGACCGAAATTAGTTATTTGAACGCATCTATAGCCCTCTAGAATGAAAATTTATTTCGAAAAAAAAATTAAAAAAAGATTACGAAAAGTAACAAATGATACATGGTTGTATTGTAAATGTCATATGGAGACAAAAAAAACTGAAAATATCACCGGTGTCCCATTTGAAAATCGAAAGTTTATGTCACTTCCGGTTAAACCGGAAGTTGCATGGAGTTGAGTTACTCTTCAAAAAATGCAGTTTTATGCATCAAACAGATTCTCTAAATTTTATTTCATTATCTCCGAAAACAAAAAAGTTATAGGGGCGAGTCACCTTCCGTGGACACCCGGTATATATATATATATATATATATATATATATATATATATATATATATATATATATATATATATATATATATTTCAACTATTTTTGACAGTATTGTATTGTTATTTAATCGTCTTTTTTCAGCAGTAGCAAGTGATTTGAGGTAGAAAACCGACTTCATTGAACAGTTAACGTTTCGTCACTAAATTCGAGACTTCTTAAAACTGAAATGACCTGTTACTGCTTAGAAAAGACAAGCATTATTATCGAGCAATATTTTATTATGATATTTTATATATACCTCTATATATATATATATATATATATATATATATATATATATAGATATATATATATATATATATGTAGATATATATATATATTTATAAATGGTCAACAAGTTATCTTGACGAAGATGTTTCCAAATATGAATAATTTGAAAAGTTTTAACATTCTTAAAATGATGGCACATAACTGAAAGACGAAAAATTTCACATTCTCAATTTTTAAAGCATTTACCTCACCAAATTGAAGGCAATTGTAGTTATATCGATATAAATTAAAATATGTGGACTCATTACTCTAATATACATATTATGTTCCATTTTGTCACAACATAAGTCATTCAAATTAAAACTAAACGGTTGTTCTTATTCCACTTTATTATTCAACTGATAAAGTTTAAAATATCTCTATCGTCCCTTTACTATTGCTAGTTTTGTTGTTTATACTTCTTCTATTTCGGATTACGCCTGAATCAAATCGTATGGAATAAAATCACAATCTCTCACGTTCATCGACGAGGAAATAATCATATGAATTTATCCTGTCGATATTTCACAAAAAAATCACTTATCAAGTTGATAAAACACGTAAAGTTTAAATTTTAGGAATACGTGTTTTATCTTAAAAATAAAGGAAAAATTATCTACTACACAAGGAGAGAATAATTCTTGTTTTAAGTCGTATATTCACCGAAGATAATATATTGTACTGTTTCGAGTGTACGGGAGGGGTTTCATAGTTATAAGAGCCCTTTCAGACATGGATACTGTATCCGAAATACGCGTATCCCAGATACAGAAAATACATGCGTTTATATGTACGTTTTCACACTGCATTCAGCACAGCATACCGTATCGCGATACTAAATTTCTGAATCTCGCTCATTCAGCCGCCGGCGACAGTATCCGAATCCGGGATACCGAATTATCATTGTGGCTTATGGACCTGTTCAGACTTGCATACTTTTGCGATTCAAAAAGCACAATAGCATAGGTGTACAATATTTTTATTATTTATTAGTAGAAGTGAAGTGGAATAGAACGGTTGTTCGATTGTACCATGGAGAATAAAGTTTTTGATAACGAGAAATTTATAATATTGGTAGAACCGAATTCTTGTATATGGGATACAAGTAATGAAAATCATTTCGGCAGAAATATAAAACAAAAATGTTGGGTGGAAATTACCAAACAGATGTGTGAAAATTTTGAAGAAATGACAATTGTTCAACAAAATGAATATGGTAGGTATATTTATAAAAGTAATTATACAGTGCATTCAAAAAGGAATGCATAAATTCATTAGCTAAATAAATCAAATTATTATATTATTAAAAATTCTCGAAACAAGACGATTATTTGTCGAAAGCTTACTGATTTTTACAATAATCATCTCAAGATGGATAACAAAAATCAAATGAAATATTTCAATAATATTGTTTATTAGCGATGAATAATGAGTTTATTCGTTAATTTATATTGCTTTTAAGTTTTTACGGATTGCAGTGAAAACCCTTTAGATAAGCGAATTGACGTTTGATTTGTATTAATCAGTGCACTACTATCTAGTAACTGTTCGCAAACTATCAAGTAAATTGTAAGTTACGGAAATGAATTATACATGGTACACTGTAGTTAGGGCCCAGAAATATAATATACCACAGCATAGCGCACTCTTCAATGTCCATTTCATAAAAAGCACCGTACAGCACTGATATTGTACTGATAAAATTTATTTACAAAACTATATTCTAACAAAAGTATCTTGACTGTATCTGGCCTAAATTCTGTATCTCGCATACAGTATCTCGGATACAGTATCCTAGTCTGAAAGGGCTCTTAACGTAACAAGGCCGATATGTAGCAAATGACGGATGAGGTTGGATATTGTATAACTAACCGAATCCGTTATTTGCGTATCGGCCGTGTGTCGTTAAAAATTTTTCGTAATCCCGTTGAAAGATTATATTTTGATTCCGAAGAAAGAAAAAACCCCGTACCTCGCAATTCTAGAGAAAAATCCCAACGTCGTGCACTCTGTTGTCATGGAACATTTTGACAGTTTTAAAAACAACGTCATTTTTTTGTGTTATCAAGTTCGCTTTAACGACGACCATGGATGAAATTGAGGAACAAAATCAAATTCCTTTAGAAATATTGGGAGAATCATGTGCAGTGCAGCGAGTGTTGATTAACTGCCGAAAATAACTCAAGAGCGATATCAAAAAGAATATGAAAATTTTGAAATGTGGCGTAAAAGCAAGAATGTAAAGGTGGTTAATGAAGATGTATTAATAGCCTATGCGAAATGAAAATCAGAGGTTTAATCTCCCAACTCGCTGTGGAAAAAGATTTCAATGTTGTTATTGTAAGCAGAATGATGTTTTGAAATAAATATTTGAAAAAGTGATTTCTTAACGGCCGCCGGCCGTTAACACTGACTTTTCAATTGTCATCTGAATACCGTTAAATCAAAATAACAGTATGGTATTACGAAAATATCATTAATGTCAGAGTGGTATATTATTTGACAAATAATGAAATTATGTCAAAGTGAGTTAAATACGAAATATTACTCTAGGGCGTTACCGGAAGAAATGGACATAAAGTAATGACAGTAAATATGGTTGTGAGTTGTTATTTGTCAACACATGTAAATAATTTTTCCTTCTACCCCTATAGAAAAGTACTCACTTTCCTACCTGAAACCATGAAGGAAAGTCATATTTCCCTCCCTAGTGAGGAAAAGTGCTTTTCCTCCCTCTCATTTTAAATAAGTTATAAGTGATGAAACTTGAATATATTAGAAGAACTTCAGCAACTCTATCAGGAAATGCTGGTGGAGATATTTTAGATCTAAAACAGCATGGTGGTTGGAAATCAACCAATATTGCCGAAGGATATGTAGAAGAATCCTACGCAGAAAAAAAGTAAGATCAAATCATAGGAATTAATAAGAAATCCGAACTTGCACATAATCAGCCAAGCACTTCTAGAAGTTACCACCATTACGATGTGGTAAGCGAAAATAGTTCAAATTCTGAAGCTCCTGTTCAAACATGATTACGTGTAATTAATTATATGGCTTTATATTAATAAATTCGTTTGATAAACAATATTAGTGCACCTACTTAATTATGTCCTTGAATCCGTAATTTGTGCTATAAATGTTTCAAAAAATTTAAATTTAAGGTAGAAGAATATAAGGAAATTTATAAAATAAATATTTGGTACTTAGACAGCTTTATAGATCACGTCACTACCTAAGCTTAGCTTTGAGGAAAAAGCTTTGTGAAAGTGTTGTATTATCAGTTTTAAACTATGGTTTGATCCTTTATTACCCGTGCTTGTATTCAACTACTAGGCGAAGGTTACAAAAGATTATATTATTATATGTCGATTTATATCAGGGAGCTTGCTTGGTTTAGATTGGACAATCTGTTTCGTTTTCACTTGGGGTCGGCAGTTTTTCGTATTCTGACATCTTCTTCTCCGCCTTATCTCAAACAACAATTAGTCAACAGAGGCGCAATGCATAGCCGGGATTTGAGACATCCGCAAACCCTTGTTGCATTGTCCCGTTTTCATCGGTCAAGTTTCCATAAATGTTTCTCGTTTAATGCTGTTTGTGTTTACAATTCCATTCCTCTGGAGGTAAAGGCGGGCAGTGTGACTAGATTTAAGCGTATGTATAAGGCACTACTATTATGCAACCATATTTGATTGATCTTAACGTATTCTAAGATTGTTATATTTATTTTGTACTTGTATTATCATGAATCTCGCCCTCTGCAGCTTTTTGCTTATTTGTATAAATTCCTTTTTATTTTTATTTTATTATTATTTTTGGTCTATCTATCATTTAGTATTTTGTTATATGTTTGCTTATTTTTAACTTAGAGGTTAACTGGAGTAGCTTCAGGTAGACATCGCCTCTATCACTTTTTTCTGGCAATAAAGACAATTTATTATATTTTTAGTTAAAAGGCTGAAAATGTGTACGTGAATTCGGGATCTGCTATTTTGGGGTTTCAAATGTTTTCTTTCACCGACGCAATTTCGATGTAGAAATTTTTTCTTTATCTGTGCTATAAGACGTTGTTGCTTCGTACCAAATTTCAAGATTCTGAGTTTACGGGAAGTACCCTGTAGGTTTTGATTATCTTGCGAGTGTCGAAAATTTGCGGAAATTTGCGGCATAAACGGCTATATCTTTTGATTGCGTTGGCTTACAAGTTTTCACAGCTCCAAGGGACAGTAGACCTGAGTATTTGATATAAATTCCAGCTTGATATCTCCACGCGATCCTGAGAAAAAGGGTCTTGACAGGCGGACGGCCGTACAACAAAGTGATCCTATAGGCCAAGCTACAGAGATTTTTTCATGTAAAAAGTGTTAGAAGAAAACCAGCTCCGCCATTGTTTGTAAAATAGTTCCACATGATATAGTGATATGTTTTTCACTCGACTTCATTATTTATATCTATGTTATTAACAATTTTATGCAATTTTACGCGTTTTTTTTTAGTTTTTTGCTTATAAAATTGAAACTATCACAGTAATCGAGATGGTGTCAATAGACTTATTGTAGAAAATGAAAAGACGAAAAAAAATGAGAGGTCGGATTACTCGACCAGACCCTTAGTCTAAGGGAAAATTGGAAAAAACCGGCCAAAATGCAGTTTTTTCAAAAGTTCATAACTCGGTTATTTTTTGAGTTGTAGCGTAGATCCTCCGGTTAGCATTATTTATCAATATAAACTTTATTTGTGCGAAGAGCAGGAACTGTCCGATGCATAGTCTTTGATTTGTAGCCATTTGAATATTTTACTATGCAATTTTCCAGCAGACCTGAATGCGACAGGTATAGTTCGATTTCAATTTACAAAAAAGATTTTGAAAGTAGAATTCTCATAGTCCAAAACGTTCATCTTGGTTTTACATGAAAAAGCTGATAAATATGTTGAAAATAAAGCTGAACATGACGAAAAAGGGCCGAGCGCGTGAGAATAGTTGAAGAGTGGGGGTAGAGCAGCAGGCAAGGATAAGCACGACATTAGAAAGCGTCGGCATTTTGAACATGACGGTTATTTCTCGGCCGTTTTTCGTCATGTTCAGCTTTATTTTTAACATATTTCTCAGCGTTTTCATGAAAAACCAAGAGGAACGTTTTGAACTATGCTACTTTCAAAATCTTTTTTGTAAATTGAAATCAAACCATACCTGTCGCATTCAGGTCTACTGGAAAATTGCATAGTAAAATATTCAAATGGCCACAGATCAAAAACTATGCATCGGACAGTTCCTGCTCTTCGCACAAATAAAGTTTATATTGATAAATAATACTAACCGGAGGATCTACGCTACAACTCAAAAAATAACCGAGTTATGAACTTTTGAAAAAACTGCATTTTGGCCGGTTTTTTCCAATTTTCCCTTAGACTAAGGGTCTGATCGAGTAATCCGACCTCTCATTTTTTTTCGTCTTTTCATTTTCTACAATAAGTCTATGGACATCATCACGATTATTCTGATTTCAATTTTATAAGCAAAAAACTTAAAAAACGCGATTTTTTGCATAAAATTGTTAATAACAAAGATATAAATAATAAAGTCGAGTGAAAAACATATCACTATATCATGTGGAACTATTTTACAAACAATGGCGGAGCTGGTTTTCTTCTAACACTTTTTACATGAAAAAATCTCTGTAGCTTGGCCTATACGTGCGGACTCAATGAACCGAACAGTATAAAACGATTTTTTATTGGAGATATTGCATCCACTACATTAATTTGTTTTGATATGAAAAATTATTCTCACGTGCTGCGTTAACATAGAAATCGTCTCAATAATGAATCTGCACGAAGTTTGTTATGCTCAAACGACTGGGTGAAAAACTAAATCCTTTGCGACCGAGAAAGCTGAGGTCTGTTTTATAAGCTTAATTTTTTTTCTTATTTCATTTCTAAAATAATGAAAAAATTCATGAAAATCTCATCTCGTTGGTATCGTACGAACCACTAGTCCTAGTATAATTATATGTCTTTCATCTCTACTATTTATTTTCAATCATTACACAACCATAAGGGAACCTATTCCTCCGCGTCCATTAGAAGTGAAAGATGGGGAAAATTAACATTAATACTCAATTAAAAATCAATCCGCCTCTCGATATGGTCCTGCCGAGAAGCATTTTCATTCGATAAATCGCAACGTGTGTGGCAATCTTGAAATTCGAAATGAGCCCAGCTTGGTGCATATTTTGTGATTTGAATCATGAATCCGGTTTAAAGAGACAATGTAATATTCCATTCGTCTTGGAAAATATTTTCGGGGCTCGGTCCCGTCTTGTTCACCAGAACGAGGGGCCGTACTGATTGTCGA